>CAMPDV010000362.1:0-312401 GCA_946699065.1 Loxodes magnus
ATCAAATCAAACATAACCTAAGAAAAAAATCAGGTTTATTAAGAGTTCAAGCAAGTACAGAATTAGTTTAATACTATAAACCAAAACTTAAGCCAAATATAAAATTAAAACGAGAAGCAGGACTTAATAGAAAAATAAATCTAAGAGCAACTAAGCAATTAAACATAAACCTAGTAGTAAATCAAATCAAACATAACCTAAGAAAAAAATCAGGTTTATTAAGAGTTCAAGCAAGTACAGAATTAGTTTAATACTATAAACCAAAACTTAAGCCAAATAAAAAATTAAAACGAGAAGCAGGACTTAATAGAAAAATAAATCTAAGAGCAACTAAGCAATTAAACATAAACCTAGTAGTAAATCAAATCAAACATAACCTAAGAAAAAAATCAGGTTTATTAAGAGTTCAAGCAAGTATAGAATTAGTTTAATACTATAAACCAAAACTTAAGCCAAATATAAAGTTAAAACGAGAAGCAGGACTTAATAGAAAAATAAATCTAAGAGCAACTAAGCAATTAAACATAAACCTAGTAGTAAATCCAATCAAACATAACCTAAGAAAAAAATCAGGTTTATTAAGAGTTCAAGCAAGTACAGAATTAGTTTAATACTATAAACCAAAACTTAAGCCAAATAAAAAGTTAAAACGAGAAGCAGGACTTAATAGAAAAATAAATCTAAGAGCAACTAAGCAATTAAACATAAACCTAGTAGTAAATCCAATCAAACATAACCTAAGAAAAAAATCAGGTTTATTAAGAGTTCAAGCAAGTACAGAATTAGTTTAATACTATAAACCAAAACTTAAGCCAAATATAAAATTAAAACGAGAAGCAGGACTTAATAGAAAAATAAATCTAAGAGCAACTAAGCAATTAAACATAAACCTAGTAGTAAATCCAATCAAACATAACCTAAGAAAAAAATCAGGTTTATTAAGAGTTCAAGCAAGTACAGAATTAGTTTAATACTATAAACCAAAACTTAAGCCAAATATAAAATTAAAACGAGAAGCAGGACTTAATAGAAAAATAAATCTAAGAGCAACTAAGCAATTAAACATAAACCTAGTAGTAAATCAAATCAAACATAACCTAAGAAAAAAATCAGGTTTATTAAGAGTTCAAGTAAGTATAGAATTAGTTTAATACTATAAACCAAAACTTAAGCCAAATATAAAATTAAAACGAGAAGCAGGACTTAATAGAAAAATAAATCTAAGAGCAACTAAGCAATTAAACATAAACCTAGTAGTAAATCCAATCAAACATAACCTAAGAAAAAAATCAGGTTTATTAAGAGTTCAAGCAAGTACAGAATTAGTTTAATACTATAAACCAAAACTTAAGCCAAATATAAAATTAAAACGAGAAGCAGGACTTAATAGAAAAATAAATCTAAGAGCAACTAAGCAATTAAACATAAACCTAGTAGTAAATCAAATCAAACATAACCTAAGAAAAAAATCAGGTTTATTAAGAGTTCAAGCAAGTATAGAATTAGTTTAATACTATAAACCAAAACTTAAGCCAAATATAAAATTAAAACGAGAAGCAGGACTTAATAGAAAAATAAATCTAAGAGCAACTAAGCAATTAAACATAAACCTAGTAGTAAATCAAATCAAACATAACCTAAGAAAAAAATCAGGTTTATTAAGAGTTCAAGCAAGTATAGAATTAGTTTAATACTATAAACCAAAACTTAAGCCAAATATAAAATTAAAACGAGAAGCAGGACTTAATAGAAAAATAAATCTAAGAGCAACTAAGCAATTAAACATAAACCTAGTAGTAAATCAAATCAAACATAACCTAAGAAAAGAATCAGGTTTATTAAGAGTTCAAGCAAGTATAGAATTAGTTTAATACTATAAACCAAAACTTAAGCCAAATATAAAATTAAAACGAGAAGCAGGACTTAATAGAAAAATAAATCTAAGAGCAACTAAGCAATTAAACATAAACCTAGTAGTAAATCAAATCAAACATAACCTGAGAAAAGAATAAATTTTTATAAGAGATAGATAAAATTTATAATTAATTTGTCTATGTATTTAGGAACATAAGCCAAATTTAAGATACACTTAAAAATTTAGAAAATTTTATAAATAACTAGAAAACAATATTAGATAATTTTCAATAAATCTAAACTAATTTTTCTAAGTTTTAACCATAACTTTAAAAATTATTTTGACGATTTGATACCAACAAACTTCATAAAAGCATATAATTAAGTGACGATAATTATTTGGCATAAAAGCTCGATTTAGATTGGGGAACTTCTTTACTAAGTTTCGAAATTATGTATGGAAAAATATATGAAATATAATTTTAGATTATTTCTTTTTATCAAATTATGATAGGGATTACTCCTAATAATTAAGATTGAAAGAATTTAAATAAAAATATAGCTTTTTAAAAACTTGGCTATTCTTTGTTTATATAAGAAAATTTTTTGTCTTCAAAGTGAAATAATGGTTTAAAAGTAGCAGAATATGGCCGAGTAGTAGTAAAAGGTGATATAATTAAAATGATAATTGACACTATCTAAGAAGGTTTATTCTTTGAAATTAAAAGCAGCGTTAAAAGTTTGAGTTATGGAGTTGCTTTTGAAGATATTGATTTTAAAAATCGAGTTTTCTATCCTGCGGTTTCTTTATATAATGATAAAGATCGCTTAAAAATTTTAAGCGTAGATATAAAATGAGATATTTAACTATTAACATTTAATCAAATATTGATTTAAAATTACTAATAATTTGCTAATTTTTAAAGATTCTTCATTTAAATATCTATATATTTAATTCAATGATCCTCAATATCGTGATGCTCTTTTTATAATATTTTTAAGTTAAAAACATTTCTTCATTAAATCTTTTTCAATGCTAACATTTCCTTAAAATTTATTTCTCTTTTAGGCTGTAATCAGATTATCACCTAAAAAAGCTTAATTTCCTGATATCTTTCAACGTAAAATCTACTCAAAGTCTCAAGTCCTTTCTCTCATGGCTCCTGCCAAGATTCTAGATTTTTCTTCAAACAAAGGGTGTTTCCAAAAGCCAGATTTTTTGGTTTTTTAGGCTTTATAGCCACTTAATTACTTAGGTAACATAATAATAATAACATAAACTAGTAGTCAATATAAATGTTTACCTTCTTCAGGGACTTCAACTTGATTGAGGCGGCCCATTAAATTTTGCGTTGCAGGGTTCCATGACCTTTTTTTAGGAAGATTGACCAACTTGCTCTCTCTAAGTTTTTGAATTAAATTTTTTTTGTAAATTCCTTCTCTTGTAATTCAAAGTCTTGAGATCTGTCTTAGCGGTTCTTTTACTTTTTTTTACTTGAAGGTTTTTAACGTCTTTAGAGTTTCTAATTAAATGTTATGTTTATTTGCAATATCAATATCTTTTTCTGATTACTTGCTTTTTTTGCCTCTTGGTAAGGATTCTTTCTATTTTCTCTAATCTTTCAGAAATTCCTCTATTTTTGTTCTTTTAAGTTGAGCCAGTATTTTTTTATTAGATTTTAGGAAGTGGCTACTAGTATACAGGGTTTTCTATCTGCATTGATACTACTTAACTAGATGATTATTAGCACTATAATCATATTTATTCTCTTGTTATGTGCTTATTTATGACAAGTAAAGTCTTTGTTTGGTCGAGTTCTTCGTTAAACACTTTGTACTAAGTAAAAATGGATCTTAATTAATCTGAAAGGTTAAAGATTGCCTCTTCTTACTTAGATATATTGAATAATAGATTTCCAACTTAATGAGATTCGTTTTTTTCTCCTACAAAGTGTTTCTCTTCATATGAGGAAGACGAATCCTCACTTTCAATGGGTTTCTCCTACTTACGAATTTATTGGTGAGTAAATCTCATGGCTTTCATTAACTCACTTTTCATAAGTTTAATTCTTGCACATTACTGATTTATATTTTTTCTCCGAGTTAGAATTTTTTTTAATTTACTTAGATAACATCTTAAAGTAATTTTGTTTTGATTAATTTTAATGTCTTTTTTATCATTCATCTTAATATTGATTTTTTAAGCTCTTAAAACAACTTGCTTTTCACTTAGTTGGTGAATATTCATATTTCATTATCTTGCCCTTTTTCTCTGTCTAATTTTTAGATATGAGATTTCGTATCATACTAGAATTTTTAAATACTATTCTAAGTTAACGACAATTCTTAATATTAAGAAAATTATTTCGGAAGTTTATTTCTAGTTCATTCCAAAACTGGAGATAATTCTTTCAATAACACTTTTTGGTTTTGATACTATGCAATGAGTATATTAAATAATTAATTTATTATTTATTTCTTTTGAAATTCTTTATGCTATGTTTATAATTTTGTCTACTTAAATGCAGCTAAATTTTAAAGCTTTATTGTATAAATAATTTACAAATTTATAGAAAGTGAGCTTTCATTGTATGTTCTAAAAGATTTAGAATGAATAAAAAATTAAGAGATAATCTTTTATCTTTCTTTACTAATCTCTGAAAAGCTTATATTTAGAATTAAATAAAAATAATATTTTTTATTTAAGAAATTTATTCTTTTATAACCCTTTTTTCTATATAGAAATATTATAATAATGATAATAATTAATTGTAGTGATTACACCTTTCAATCAGTTTCATCACTGTAAAGTTTATTATTTTTGTTAAATATTCTATTTCAATTCTTCTTCTGGATCATTTTCTTTTAATACATATCTTGATGTATTAAGTTATCTTTTTATTAAAGAGTCTTCCTTCAGCCAAGTTCAATTCCAATCATATTATAATTTCTTCTTGCTGCGCATGATCAATTCATCAAGATTTCACTCCATTTGTACAATTTTTTCAAGCATAACAGCCCTTCTGGAATGCAATATAAATTACTAAAAGATTATCATATTTTTAAATTTTCTTGTTATTGCTTTCGTTTTAAATATCAGAAGTATCTTGGTGTATGTCCAAATATCCTTTAATATCACCATTTTTTTTCTTATTTTTATAAAAAAAACAAAGATTATAGAGTGCGTAGCACTACGATAGCGCGCAGCTCTTTAATTAAAGTTCTTTAAAGTTAAAAAACGTATTACATTACATTCTTCCCTGGGCTAACATCCCTTGGATATTCTCGTCTCCTATAGGGCCAGTGTCGGAGTGCTTCCCTAAAGAGACCTTATTCTCAGGCATCGTTCAACATATTGTTACTTGATGCCTCAGTCTTGATATTCTTGGCTCCTGCAAAGATTCTTGTTCAGGCCTTCACACGGGGTACTTCCTGGTACCAGAGTTTCAATCAATCGCATTGGAAGGATTTCTCCTCCCTATCTAAAATCAATTATATTATAAAAATTTTTCTGGTTGATCAGGTTCTACATCGATCGAGTAATTTATCAACATATTTTAAAGGAGTATGCTTACGATCAGCTCAGCGAATTGGTGAAATTTTGTTTCTAATTATTCGATTTTGATATTTGCTGAGTACTTTCAGTTTTTTATTCTTACGTGTTAGAGATCAAATATGAAATTTTTCCTCCAAGCTTTTTTACATGTCTTAAAAGATTAGAAATATTTGATTGCATAATTTTGAGTTGTTAAAGTATATTTTGCTAATCGTAATTTGATTGGAATCCTGTTTAGAAGAGACTTTTTGCAAGAAATGTTCCATTATTTTATCCTGTACTACTATATAAATTTTAATTAAAAACAATAATTAGTTTCTTAATAATCAAAATATATATTCTTTTAGTCTATTTTCTCTTTTTTCTCTAATTTAAATTGATTGCTTCTTTTATTTAATCAAACAAACATTATTAAAATTACAATATTCAAATATAATCAAATGGCTGTCAGGAGAATTAGTAGGTAATTTGGCGCAGTGTATATATCACTGCGAGTAATCTTACACTAGATGCTACCACGAAAAGGGTAAACAAACTCGGAAGAGACAATCACAACTTACTAAAGGGTTCTCGATAGCAGTATGAATGCTTTATTAATGAGCTGCAATTGACTTAATTACAATTCTAAGGTCTTATTCAAGAAGACTGGAGCATTTGGTTAAAAACTCATAAATAATTTTTTAATAAACAGATTCCACATTTGGATAAGCTGTCATGACTAATTGGAGGGCTAGAATGACAATATGAAGTATAAGAACACTTTTTTAATATTTAATATTAATATTAAATTGAAAGAGCTGCGAGCCAACGAGGTGCTCTATAAGCATATTTATTTATCTAAAATTTCTATATAAAATAAATTTGTTTATGATGGCAATTTAACAGGAATTTTAATATTTAAATCTTACAAATTCTTAGTAATTACTAAATCAGCATATATTGTTAAAAATAGGGTAATAAAATAGTGTAAGTTTTAATTAGTAATGATAAGAAAATTATGATAAGCAAAATAAATTTGCAAATTAACTCTAGAAATAATTTTGATTTAATCATTTAACATTTATGAAAATTTCAATCTTATTTAGCATTATCTAAGAAGTAAATTTATGAAAAATGAATGCGTTTAACTTTAAAACTATATATAGTTGTTTTATAGTTTAAATTAAAGAGAATAAACTATAAATGTCTAAATTAAGAAAGTCTTTAGCTTTAATATTTAAGCTTTAAAACATTAAATGAATTATTTAATTTTTGTGATTCAATTACTATTTAATTATTTGAATTGATTTTTGAATAAATTAATTAGATAAGTTATTTAAATAATTAATTTTGAAAATAGTTAAATTTAAACAATCAGACATGAATAAATAACTCAATTTACTTTAAAAATGGTATTAAAAGTGTTTAATATAAGTAAAAATAAGTAAACATTTTATCTTCAGGAAAGTTTTTATTCGATATACCTATTATTCATTTTCGTTTATATATTACCTCATTAAAATAAAGCTTCTTTACTTATATTTAATCTATTTTTCTATCTTTCTCTTAAAATACCCTTATATGTTTACTTATGCTAAATTAAAAATAAAGTATTAAGACAAAAATATTTAATGTAATCCGAAAATAATTATAAATTGATTTAAAATTATATCTATTTTAAACTCCTAAATTTTAGGAAAGAAGTATGCTTTTTTTATTTGTAAATTAAAATAAAATTATACAAATATTTTAGATTAAGTTTAAAAAAGATGCTTAAATAAATAGAAGTATGTTAAATTAAAATTAAATAACTATTATATTATAAAAATTTAACTAAATTATATTATTTTCTCTACTAAACTTCAAGAATTTCTAAAACGCTTAGACTTATACAATTAGTCAAAACTAAAATCTAATAGTATATAACTTTTCTCATTTTTAATTTTTAAATGCTTATAAGTTGTCTCTTGTAAATTAAGCATTTTGATAAAAAAGGAAAATTAGAAATATAATTTTTACTTTTAATATACAATTTATAAATGCTTTATGCTTTATGTTACAAATGAATAGAAAATAAATTATTTCTTTTTAGAATATAACAAGATTGATGTATTATCATCTTTACTTATTATATGTCCATTCTTAAACAAATTTAAGTTTTATTTTTGACTAATTAATCTATAAAGATTTATTTAATTTCTTTTATTCAGTTTTAAAGAAAGCTCTAATTAATAATGATTTTTCCTGTTTCAACCTAAAGACTGATAACTTATAAATTAAAGTTAAAATCTAAGGTTATAAGATTATATTTGCATAATATTAGGTTCTCAGAAAATATAATAATTTGAATAAAGCAAAGATGCTAAAAATGATTATAAGTGTAGTTTAATTAACTATTATTATTTTATATTTCAAATTTTTAATTTTTCTCATAATTTTAGAAAATAAGCATTTTATTATTCAGCTATTAAAATATACCAAATTATAGATATTTATAGTTTATAATAATAATAAAAATGAACTTAGCGTTAAATAAAAGTTTGCTATCCCTGGGCTTTCAACCAGGTACCTGCAGACCAATTTTTTTACGTGGTAAGTCTTCACCGACCTTTTTTGTAAGTGGATGGTTACCATTATTAATTTTCTTTGTTGCGTATTAAAAGTTTTATGTTTGCAAACTCCATTTTCAGTAATCCATAGTTTATTTAAAGCTTTCATGTTTTCTGCTCTTCTCTTATCTGTAAATTCTTTCATTCTTTGCAGTGTCTTAGTAAGTGATTTCGTGAGTAGCAATACCAACAATTTTTTTATTTATTTCTCAGTGTTCTTCTTTTTAAATATTTTATTTTCCAGTTGTTCAATTCTTTTAGTTAAATCTGTGCTTGCCTATTCTTAACTAGGTTTATTTTATTCTGTATTCTAAAATTGGATTGGAGTTTCTTCTTTAATCATGCATTGAGATTATTTAAAATTTGATTATGACATTT
This sequence comes from Loxodes magnus, assembly GCA_946699065.1. Taxonomy (NCBI): domain Eukaryota; phylum Ciliophora; class Karyorelictea; order Loxodida; family Loxodidae; genus Loxodes; species Loxodes magnus. Next base: position 8,377 of record CAMPDV010000362.1, read on the forward strand.
TTTATAATTACTATTCTGTAACTAAACTTCTTTTTATTAGCTAGCTTCTCAATATTTTTAATTCGTTGTTTTAATCTTCGATGCAATCCATAAGTTCTCGAATTCGATCTCCGTAATTGAATATCATTTCATCTTATTTAATGATCATTGCTTTCATTTTTTCAATTTACTCTTGAAGAAAGTTGTTACTCTAAGTTTGTGGATTAACTGACTCGGCTGGACCTATCATTATTTTTCCTTCAGGTGAAGAGCTAGATCTTATTATTGTCTTGCTTTCTTGCTTTCTTGCTTTCTTGCTTTCTTGCTTTCTTGCTTTCTTGCTTTCTTGCTTTCTTGCTTTCTTGCTTTCTTGCTTTCTTGCTTTCTTGCTTTCTTGCTTTCTTGCTTTCTTGCTTTCTTGCTTTCTTGCTTTCCTTATTTAGTTTTTTGAAAGACGGATCTATTATTCCATTTTTTTTATATTTATAGTTTATATGTTAGTATATAACCTATATATAAATAATTTAGTGATCTTATTATAATTTTTAATCGTTATTCAAATATAAATCTATACAAATTATAAGAAAAATATTAAAACTTTACTATTTATTGTTTATATTTTAAGTATTCTGTTAATAGAAAATTCTTTGAGTCTTTAAACAAAAACAGCAAATATATTTAAAATATCATTATATCAAATTTGATAGATTCAAGTATTTATTAGTCTAAAATTATTTCTATGCTAGATTAAATTAAACGTCAATTTTTCATTTAATCAATTCAAAAATAACTAATTTTAAATATCCAAATTTAAGTTATTTACCACTAAAAAAATTAAATATAATCAAGCCATCTTCACAAGAAAAGCACATTGTAAAATTAAATATTTTTAAAGGTGACATTTTTAATAATTAATTAAAAACACTTCAAGTAATCTTCTTTTAATTAAATAAAAAATGAGAAACAAATAAATTATTTATTAAATGTACCTTTAACATAAATAAATTAAACATTTTAAATACTTATATTTTCATTCATAATTACTATTATTATATTTTAACTAACTTTTTTTTAAAAATAAACATGAATGAGCATATTTAAAAATATGTAGTTTTCATTTAAGAACTTAAAAAACTTATAAAATATAAAATATTTAATTATAAAAGAATTTAATCAATATTTTTGTATTATTTATATTCAATTTTTATATTTAATTGATATACTAAGTATCAATTTTAAGATTATCAAAAGTATCTCAAGGTAATATAGCTTTATTAACTTTTATTTAATAGATAAAATTAAAATAAGCTTTCGTATAAATAAAAGGAAACGAGGAAAAAAGAAGGAAAATATTAAAAAATGCATAAGATTATTAATTTATTGATAAATAAAGCAAATTTTCAAGTAAATAGGAATGCTAATATTATTGAAAATTATAGAAAAAACTAGCTTGGAAAATTAGCATTATTGTTTTGCTTAGAAAATAAACTTTTTAATTCAAGAAAAAAAAGAAAAAATAATGTAATCTACTAAAAACTTTGAAGAAAGATATAGCAGATAGAAAAAAAGTAAAATCTATTGGATATTTAAATTAATTTTTAGAACAAATTAAATTAGTAAAATAAAAAAGTTAATCTTAATTATTGAATCTAATTGAATTTTCACAGAAAGAAATTTCTAGTAAGCAAGAGAATAAGGAAATTTATTTAAAAAGGAATCTGATACAATAGCAATGATAATTGGCGAGCTTAACTGGGTGGTGAAAGGCTCAAAGTTAAAAAATGATATGTAATAATTAGCATGGCAATGGGGTGGCTCTAAACTAGAAATCCAGACTCACTTTGAGAAGAAGTCCAGGAACTTAGAGATTAAGTGAAAGACCTTAGAAAATAACTAATAAAGTCTCTTGAGAAGTAGTATAATACCAAGAAAAGGTATAACAGTAATTAATAGATACTAAAATGATGAAACTAAGAAGAGAATGAACATTCCTTACCTATTCTCCTTCTCCTGTAAGACACCAATAAGCCAAAACTCAGAAATAGTTCTACTTGTATGCTAGTGCTTGAAACTTCTATAGATAATGAAGAACTTACATAGAAAATAGAGGAACTACTGATAATTTAAACTTATTAGGAGGAATAAGCGAACAAGAAAAAAGACGAAAGTTGTCAAAATTTAAGAAGAATGAAAATCGCCTCTACCGTTATCCTGGCGGAAGAATGTACAAATGGAAAATTCATTTTTAAATAGACTTTGCCTACCAGAAGACTATGTCTCCATGCACATCAACTGCTAGACAAGCCACGCTACTTTGATTTTTATAACTCACTGAAAGGAAAAGCGTAAGCTCTCCTTTTCTTAAAAAACGCTTAAAGGTTCTTTAACATATATTACTGACTACTTCATTATCTAAATTAAATTAAAGAATCTAGTTAAATAAATAAATAAATTAGATTATAGAGCGCATAGTACTCTTGTTGGTGCGCGGCTCTTTAAATTAATTTTATTTAATGTCGAAATTTTTTTATAGGTCTCTCTTTCCTTATTTTCTCTTCCTGCAGTACGTCCCTGCAATTTTTCCCTCCAAAGCATAGTATGCAATATGCGATTACGGGTACATTTCCCCAACCTATGATGAAGAAAGTTTCCTCCTGGCATTCAGAGTTCTCCAGCTTGTCACATCTTCCTTCTCTTGTAATTAGTTTCTCTTCCTCCGATTTATCCTCCGCCCACGCTCATTTTTTTGTTGCCTTGCTGGGCCTCCAAGCAGCATCCGAAGGAAAGGGCTTTCCACCCTATTTAAATGATATAATAAAATAAAAATAGCTTATCTTTAATTTAGCATACATGATATCTTAAATATAATAAAACTACATAAAATTTATATTTAAAGTATTAAAATTTATAGGTAATTAAAGTTAAATCGTAAAGAAATGAATAAAATGATTAAACTTATTTAAAAAGATACTACTAAGCATATATGAATAGATTTATTGTATATTAATATGATTTTAATCTTTTATCTAAAAATTAGTAATATTTAAATTAAATTACTTAAAATGTCTAAATTAACATAAGAAGTAAAATAGAAAAATAAAAATAACAGAAGAGATGTAATAATAATAGGATAAATTAAGTTTCGCAATTATAGAGGATTTTCATCTTTTCATGCTGGATACCAGATTACTCAGGTATTAAAAATAAAGTTTTAAAAGTCTCTCTTCTTCTCTCCTTCCATTACTCATGTCATTCCAATTCTATCTTCATTTCTAATCAAATTTTCTCTTTTAGATGAAACCTAACTAATTTAAATATAATCTCTCTGATTTAACAGAAACATGTTTGTGGCATCTAAACAATCACTAAGGATAGCTAAATGAAGAAATAATATAGCTTTATTAACTTTGATTTATATTATAAGTAATAAAGTATAAAATCATATAGTAGCAATTTAAAAGTCTATAGAAGATAAGAGATATGTTAATAAACGCTTTAGTTAAAATCATGACCCTGCAATTAAAAAAAGATGTTTTAGTCAAGGATTTATAGGAAGTAAAATATCTAAATGAACAAAATAAGAAAATAAAAAATAAAAATGAAGCGAAAAAGTGAGGAACTATTCCTAAAGATATTGAATTAAAAAAAAGTAAGAATTTTCAATAATTATATTCTGACAGATTATAAGATGAGCAAGACGATGCTATTGATGCTTAAGTAAATAATATAGTTTCGATTAAGACATTAAATTTTAAGTTTTTAAAAGGTGATACAGACAAAATTTCAAAAAAGTATGTAGAATAAGCTGCATGCCTTTTGGAAATTACGGATGAAAATACTTACATTTCATACGTCATTAAGAAATTGAAGTAGTGTAGCAAGAAATGAAAATAATCCTCACTAAATTGTGGTTATTACACTTCATTGTCAGACTTGATAATAAAATTACTGAAGAATAAGAAGATCTAAATAACCGCAGAAATTTTATTGAATAAATGAAAATTAAAAGGAAATAAATATAAGATAATTCTAAGAGATCATATATGAAGATTTTTATGAGTGAAAAAGTATTTGAACAAAATAAACTAAGAAAAAAAAAACTATACTTATATTTAAATAAAAATAAAAACCTTATAAAACAAAAAAATGTATAAAAATTTTTAATTTAAATAATCTTTAAGTAAATAAAGATTTTAATATAAAGAAATAAGGTAATATTAATTTAAAGATAAAAGAAAAATTGAAATAAAGGAAATATTTAATCTATTTTAAGCAAAAATAAAAATAAATCAAATAATTTGATTACAGAACACATAAAATAATTATATATATTTATCTAATAAAGCAATCAATTTTTAATTTAAAATTATCTTTCAAAAAAGCACATAAATATTTATTTAAAAACTTTTAAAAAAAATTGTAGATTAGATTTCTTAAAAAAGACTAAAAAACTAAAAGTATTAAATTGAAATAAATCTACTGAAAAAATTATATTGTAATTAGAATAATTAAATATAAAATTATCTATTCTTTATAAAAAATGTAGGATCTTGAAAAATATTTGTTATTCAAAAATAATTTGAATTAAAATGTAATCGTTGTGGCTTATAAATCTTAATCGAAGATTAGGTAAATCACTAATGTTTAATAACTATTAGCTCAAAAATGAAAATGAACCACTAGGAAATAGAAAAGAAAATAAAAAGAGATAGGATTTCTAAAATTTTAATTTATTTCATTTTTTCAGTGGTTTTTTTTTTATCTTTTCAAAAAAACAAGAGAACTAGAAAACTAAGTTTAATTGATTTAAATTTCGTGAAGTTCATTAGAAAATTAAAGAAACTAAGAAAAATATTAAGAAAATTAGCAACAAGAATACATTTAAACTTTATCAACTGAATAATAAGAGTTTACATAATAAAGCTAAATTTTAGACAAAAATACGATGCAGAATAATTAGTAAAAATAAAAATAAGAAATTTAGCAAATAAAATAAAAAATAAGCTAGAATAAAAATAAAATTAAGATGATTGCTTAATATGATAAATTTTAATTCTAATAAAATTAGAATGGTCTAGTTTAAGTTAGTTAGGATTTAAATCAACTATAAAGTAAAAAAGGAAAATAATTCTCATAAGACTAATAGTTTGCAGAATTTGCGAATAGTTTATCATAAGACTTTTAGTTAACTTAATCAAACATTATTTAAGAAAAAAATACAGTTTAGTAAGAGTTTAAGCAAGAATAAATTAATTTAGCAATATAAATCAAAATCTGAGTTATATGTAAAAAGAAAATTAGAAGTAAATCTCAAGGAAACAATGACTTTAAGATTAAATTGATGCTAAATATGAAACTGAGCAATAAATACGAGTACAAAACTAAATAACCTAAAAAAATAATAAAGAAAAAACAAGATTTTAAGAAATTGAAGACTAAATTGATTAGAAAAACTGGAAATTAAGTCAACTATAAAAAGAAAATAAAAAATAAGACTAAATTGATAAATTACTTTAAAATTAGACAATTAAATAAGGAGAGAATCAGTATCAGATACAAAACAATATAACTTAAGAATAAAATCAAACTTTATAAGAGTTTAAATAGCTATAGAGTTAATTTACTTTAATAATTTAAAATTAAAGCAAGATATAAAGTTAATTTTAATTTCAAGAACTAATAATAAAGCAAATTTAAAATTAACTTTATAACGTAAAGCAAATCCAGTAGTAAAGCTTAGCAAATATTACCTAAAAGTTTGATAAAATTGATAACTTATTTAACTAAGTAGGAAAAAATATAACTTAAGGTCTTAGTTTATTTTAAAATTTAGATTAAGATAATAAAAATTTAGAAACATACTATTAAAATCAATCTAATTTTTCGATATTCTATCCATTACTATAAAAGTTATTTTGAAGATTTGATGCAAATAAAGCTCATACTAGTCTTTATTTCACTGATGAAAATAGTCAAGCATGAAAATCTGATTCTGGATAGGGTACTACTTTACTTGGTTTCGATATTTAACATGGAAAGATTTGTGAAATAGACCTTTAAATAGAGTCATTTAATAGTATTATGATAGGAATTACTACTAATAATTATAATTGAAAGATCAAAAATAATCATTTAGCATTCATATAGTCAGGGTGGGGTTTATATTTCTAAGTCAATAAAGATTGACTTATTTATAATAATGATAATGAAGGATAAATCTGTAAATTTAAGATTTAAAAAGATGAATCAATTAGAATGACAATTGATACGAATTAATAAAGTGTAAGCTTTTGTGTAGGTTTCAGTTGCAATTCCTATAGTTAAAAAAATTGTTTTGGCAATATAGATTTTCAAAAAAAAACTTATTACCCAGCAATATCTTTATATGATTAAAACGATAAAATTAAAATTATTAAAATTACCACAAAATGAGACAATAGAGCTTTAGAGCTTTAAAAACTTCATAAATATTAATTTACATAATAATTTAATATTTATTTTATAATATATTTTTAAGAATAAAATTTATAATATTAATAAAATTAAAACTTTTCTTTAGAATTGTAAAATTTCATAATTTTTTCTCTTTTGTTTTATAATCAGCTCTTTTAATGAAGAAAATAAAAATTTATTTCCTTTTATTTCTTCTGTCTATTTTTATATAGTTATATACTATTATTTTTTTCATAGTTAAAAATAAAGTATTTCTTATATTATGAAAAGATTAAAATAATTTATTTTTTAGAATTATTTAATCAAAAATATTTTGTAAAGCTTTAATTATTTTTAAAATTATTCATAATATTTATTTTTTTTAATTTAAATAAGCAATTTTAAGAAATTAGGATTTCGTTTATAGATATCTTATAATATAGTTGAATGTTCTCATGTAATTAAAAAATATAATGCAACTACAAAAAATTAATTTAACTATTTTAATTTATTTTAATTTAATTAAATATGGTACTAAAGGGAAATGATACAAGGACTCATACTACAAGTTATTATTATTGCTAATTGCACCCTTAGTTATTTCACGAGGTGATGTGCAAATTTAATTAGTATGGGAAGATGAGGCTCTTATAAGGATGATTGAGTCTAAACTTTTGCATGTCTTATTGGATTACAGAATTTATGATGGCTTGGTACTGCCTAAAAATTAGGTTGAGAAGATCAATCCTCAAATATAGCTTTGTATGGAGATTGTGATTCGTACTTAATGATTTCTTTAAATAAAAAATTCTGACTTTTTAGTATACTTAATATTTTCATAAAATTAAATAACTTTTATAAATATTAATTAAGTTATTTAATAATAAGCTTCAATAGAAGCTACTTTTATATATAATAAAATGACATCACTTAGAATCAAAAAAATATATTTGCTATCTTAAATCTTATTTACTAAAAGGAATTGCAAAAGATTAAATAAATGTTAGGACTCAAGGCCAGGATTCTTTGTGGCTCCTAAAAAGTAGGAGTTAACGACATCCTAGAAAGGCTAGGACCAGGAAAAGGGTAACAAAAAGGTCATCCATTAGAATGAATCTCCCATCTCTGAAAAAAAGCCTAGGAAATAGGCTAAGAATATTATGTGCTCGGAAGTCTTGAATCTCACCACTTAATAGTAAATAAGCTATGATTAGCTAATTATAATGGTGCCAGACCTTCAGAAAGAGGTCAAAAAGTTGAAGAAAGATAATAAAAAGTTAATGAAAAATCTTGAACATGCAGAGAAAATAGAATCGAGACTCATGACCTAAAAAAGAGACATTAACACTTTTGAAATATTTCACATGACATACCAGTTAATCTCAAAAATAACAATAGAAGCAGAAAGAACTGATTAGCAAATTAGAAAAAACAGAAAAAAATCAGTATAAATTGCAGCTTTAAATGAAATTGAAAGAATAAAGGAATGATCCAACGATAATAGAAGTTGAAAATAACTAAATATTTAAACCTAACTACAAGCAAAAAGATGTTATTATTGTAACTCTCAAAAGCATCTGTGTAAAAAATGCTAGAAATTTCTCAATTTCGAGTAAGAATATTGAAACTATAGGAATAGTTGGAAAACAAAAGGAAGAAACAATAATAAATAAAGCTAATAAGTGAAAGAGAAAGACTATATTGTAAAAAGGTTGAGGAAATTTACGAGAAAAAAGACATCTAGAATCTAGGTGAAAGAATAAAATAAAAAGACAACATGCATGGCAAGGAGTAGAGTTGTAGAGATTTTCAGAATTTTATATTTACTTCTAGAGCAATAAAAATCTAAAAAAAATAACCATTTGGAGATCTGATGTACATTGAGATGGATCAAATGCTAGAAAAAGTCAAGATGCTGATATTGTAAGAGAAAATGACAATCAGTCAGATAATGCTGATAGTTAACGAAAAAAACAAAAAATGGAAGAAAAAAACAAATTCTGGAATAAACTGAATTATATTGTACGGAACGAGGAAAATTTACAGAAGAAAATCATACTAAGGATTAGAAATAAATAAAGCAATAAAAGAAGCAAGCAATATTAAAATGAAAAAGATACTTGAATGAGCATAAAGGCAAATTATATTAGAAGAATAGCACTGAGCAGTAGAAAAAGAAAAACAATAAATTTAGAGCAACTTCGAAGAAACCAGCAGAAATTATATAAGGACAAATAAAATGAAATTTAAAAATGTTTAACCTAATAATTTAGGCTATATAATTAATTATTATTATAATAAAAAATAAATAGTCAAAATATTTATTATAAATATAATAATTTGATCTTAGAATGAATATCTAAATTAAATAATTTGCAATAATTATGCAAATTTTAAATAAATTATTATCTGAGAGTAAGTAAAATATTTATAATTATCAAATTCAAAAATTAAAGTAAATTATTAAGTTAACAATTATTATATTTTCTTTCATTCAATTTTATTTTGCTATTAAACAAAAATTTTTCAGTTATGTTTCTCAATAATTTTTCAACAAGATTATAAAAAGTACTCAAATAATTATATTTATTTTACTGTTAAAATATTTTTAATTAAATAATTATTAGAAGAGAAAATAGATCATTTAGAATAAAATTAAATATTTTTTGCAAACTTTAACTAAAATTTTTTTATTCAAATAGTGTAAATTTAGAACCATAAAATTATTAAAATTTAAGGAAGATAATTATTTCTAAAAGGATAAAGATAACATTGATTTGATAAATAAAACTTAGATTTTCATAATAAGCATAAAAAGTTATAGAAAATTATCCTGAGTCAATAATAATTATAGATAATTTATTATATAAAAAATGGAAGTAAATTACATAAATTAAAGAGAATTTAGTACTTTTAGCAAATTTAAGCTTTCTGAAAATTAAATTTTAATATTCTTTTTTATTAGTATAAAATTTAAATTTAAATTTGTATATTTTTAATGAAGAAATAATTAAAAGTTTATAATTTAGAGCATAAATAACATAATTTAATATTGCAGTTTTACCTTTATTTGGTTTTTCATATTTTAGTTTATTTACAAAAATATATATGCACTTCAAATTTACTTTAATCTACGCTATCATAAGCCTTCATGAACTTAAGATTACTTTACTTAATTTATTCCAAATTTCAAGCATTTTCTATTTATTCATTCATTTTTTAATAAATGAAGAAGTTTCTTTATTTACGTGGAATTTTTTTCCGGTAAAGTAAGCCTTCTTACTTACAATAAAACTGAATAAATTTTTCTTTATCTTTTTATTATTGTTTTTTCTTTTTGTCTAAAATGGCAGCAAGTACGCAATTTATATATTGTGCATTTGAAATATCAGCGTATCGTTATCCTTCAAAAGGGAACATATTTCGTTATAGTATGTTGCTCTAGTTCCGTTGATTCGTTTAATATTTAGGATTTTATGGCTTAAAGTTTTCATATATTAAAGTTCTATTTTTGATCTATTCTGTCTATAAATTCTCCTAAAATTAATAAAATGATGGATTTAGAGCATTCTCCTATCGTATTATTGAATTTTCAGTCTTTTAAATTTCAAAAAGAGTTTATATAACTAAAGCCTGATTAATAAAGATTATTAATAACTTTTTTAATTTTTAATTTTCCATTTGAAGAAGGAAAAAACATCTAAAAATTCTAATATAGAGTTATTGATTTTGTTGGAGAAGTCTGTTATTTCTTAGGTGCCATTTTTTAAATGATATTAAACATTAAAATTATTCGATAACATTTCTTGAATGTAATAAAATAAAATAAATAATAGAAAAAAGAAAATTGTTAAAATAAATTATACTGCAAATATTACATTGTAATTAGAATATTTAAGCATCAAATCATTAGATTTTATAAAAAATGACGGATCTTGAAAAAGATTTGTTATTCAAAAATGATTATGAATAAAATTGTAATCGTTGTGGCTTATAAATCTTAAATGAAGATTAGGTAAATCACTAATGTTTAATAGCTATTAGCTCAAAAATGAAAAAGAACCACTAGGAAATAGAAAATAAAATAAAAAGAGATAGGATTACTAAAATTTTAATTTACTTAATTTTTTCAGTGGCTTTTATTTATCATTGAGCATAAACAAATGAAATTTAAAAAGCCATGAAGAAGATTTAAAATGACTAAAGGGAATTTAAACCTTAGCTAAATGAAATGAAATAATAGCAAGATGAGCATCAAGAATAAATTTAAAATTTACAAGAAAAATTATAAGAGCTAATACAATAAAACTAAACATAAGACTGAAATTTTGAGATAAACGATAAAAAAAACTAAGAAGAAGATATTAAAATCATTATGCAAAATGTAAACAAAATATAAGAATAAATAAATTTTAGTTAAATAGACATAAACTAATAATTGAAATAAATTCAGATCAATATGACTCAAGTTAATTTAATTATAATTTAAATTTAAAGTAAATAAATAAATTAGGACTAAATAGATAAATAGACATAAGAATAAATGTAAAGTTAAATAAATAGAATAGACTAAATAGAAAGTAAAATAGCAAATGAAAAACATTAGGAATAATATGAATTAAAATAAAAACAAAAAAATGATAACAATATTAGCTAAAATAACACATAACAAAAAATATCTAGTGGATAAAAAAATGAAAACGATAAAGAATACTAAGAAGTACACAACGAACAAAATTAAATCCCGCAGTAATCCAAGTTAAACCTAACTTAAGAAAAGAATCAGGTTTATTAAGAGTTCAAGCAAGTACAGAATTAGTTTAATACTATAAACCAAAACTTAAGCCAAATATAAAATTAAAACGAGAAGCAGGACTTAATAGAAAAATAAATCTAAGAGCAACTAAGCAATTAAACATAAACCTAGTAGTAAATCCAATCAAACATAACCTAAGAAAAAAATCAGGTTTATTAAGAGTTCAAGCAAGTACAGAATTAGTTTAATACTATAAACCAAAACTTAAGTCAAATATAAAATTAAAACGAGAAGCAGGACTTAATAGAAAAATAAATCTAAGAGCAACTAAGCAATTAAACATAAACCTAGTAGTAAATCAAATCAAACATAACCTAAGAAAAAAATCAGGTTTATTAAGAGTTCAAGCAAGTACAGAATTAGTTTAATACTATAAACCAAAACTTAAGTCAAATATAAAATTAAAACGAGAAGCAGGACTTAATAGAAAAATAAATCTAAGAGCAACTAAGCAATTAAACATAAACCTAGTAGTAAATCAAATCAAACATAACCTAAGAAAAAAATCAGGTTTATTAAGAGTTCAAGCAAGTACAGAATTAGTTTAATACTATAAACCAAAACTTAAGTCAAATATAAAATTAAAACGAGAAGCAGGACTTAATAGAAAAATAAATCTAAGAGCAACTAAGCAATTAAACATAAACCTAGTAGTAAATCAAATCAAACATAACCTAAGAAAAAAATCAGGTTTATTAAGAGTTCAAGCAAGTATAGAATTAGTTTAATACTATAAACCAAAACTTAAGCCAAATATAAAATTAAAACGAGAAGCAGGACTTAATAGAAAAATAAATCTAAGAGCAACTAAGCAATTAAACATAAACGTAGTAGTAAATCAAATCAAACATAACCTAAGAAAAAAATCAGGTTTATTAAGAGTTCAAGCAAGTATAGAATTAGTTTAATACTATAAACCAAAACTTAAGCCAAATATAAAATTAAAACGAGAAGCAGGACTTAATAGAAAAATAAATCTAAGAGCAACTAAGCAATTAAACATAAACCTAGTAGTAAATCCAATCAAACATAACCTAAGAAAAAAATCAGGTTTATTAAGAGTTCAAGCAAGTACAGAATTAGTTTAATACTATAAACCAAAACTTAAGCCAAATATAAAATTAAAACGAGAAGCAGGACTTAATAGAAAAATAAATCTAAGAGCAACTAAGCAATTAAACATAAACCTAGTAGTAAATCAAATCAAACATAACCTAAGAAAAAAATCAGGTTTATTAAGAGTTCAAGCAAGTACAGAATTAGTTTAATACTATAAACCAAAACTTAAGCCAAATATAAAATTAAAACGAGAAGCAGGACTTAATAGAAAAATAAATCTAAGAGCAACTAAGCAATTAAACATAAACCTAGTAGTAAATCAAATCAAACATAACCTAAGAAAAAAATCAGGTTTATTAAGAGTTCAAGCAAGTACAGAATTAGTTTAATACTATAAACCAAAACTTAAGCCAAATATAAAATTAAAACGAGAAGCAGGACTTAATAGAAAAATAAATCTAAGAGCAACTAAGCAATTAAACATAAACCTAGTAGTAAATCAAATCAAACATAACCTAAGAAAAAAATCAGGTTTATTAAGAGTTCAAGCAAGTACAGAATTAGTTTAATACTATAAACCAAAACTTAAGTCAAATATAAAATTAAAACGAGAAGCAGGACTTAATAGAAAAATAAATCTAAGAGCAACTAAGCAATTAAACATAAACCTAGTAGTAAATCAAATCAAACATAACCTAAGAAAAAAATCAGGTTTATTAAGAGTTCAAGCAAGTACAGAATTAGTTTAATACTATAAACCAAAACTTAAGCCAAATATAAAATTAAAACGAGAAGCAGGACTTAATAGAAAAATAAATCTAAGAGCAACTAAGCAATTAAACATAAACCTAGTAGTAAATCAAATCAAACATAACCTAAGAAAAAAATCAGGTTTATTAAGAGTTCAAGCAAGTACAGAATTAGTTTAATACTATAAACCAAAACTTAAGCCAAATATAAAATTAAAACGAGAAGCAGGACTTAATAGAAAAATAAATCTAAGAGCAACTAAGCAATTAAACATAAACGTAGTAGTAAATCAAATCAAACATAACCTAAGAAAAAAATCAGGTTTATTAAGAGTTCAAGCAAGTATAGAATTAGTTTAATACTATAAACCAAAACTTAAGCCAAATATAAAATTAAAACGAGAAGCAGGACTTAATAGAAAAATAAATCTAAGAGCAACTAAGCAATTAAACATAAACCTAGTAGTAAATCAAATCAAACATAACCTAAGAAAAAAATCAGGTTTATTAAGAGTTCAAGCAAGTATAGAATTAGTTTAATACTATAAACCAAAACTTAAGCCAAATATAAAATTAAAACGAGAAGCAGGACTTAATAGAAAAATAAATCTAAGAGCAACTAAGCAATTAAACATAAACCTAGTAGTAAATCAAATCAAACATAACCTAAGAAAAAAATCAGGTTTATTAAGAGTTCAAGCAAGTACAGAATTAGTTTAATACTATAAACCAAAACTTAAGCCAAATATAAAATTAAAACGAGAAGCAGGACTTAATAGAAAAATAAATCTAAGAGCAACTAAGCAATTAAACATAAACGTAGTAGTAAATCAAATCAAACATAACCTAAGAAAAAAATCAGGTTTATTAAGAGTTCAAGCAAGTATAGAATTAGTTTAATACTATAAACCAAAACTTAAGCCAAATAAAAAGTTAAAACGAGAAACAGGACTTAATAGAAAAATAAATCTAAGAGCAACTAAGCAATTAAACATAAACGTAGTAGTAAATCAAATCAAACATAACCTAAGAAAAAAATCAGGTTTATTAAGAGTTCAAGCAAGTATAGAATTAGTTTAATACTATAAACCAAAACTTAAGCCAAATATAAAATTAAAACGAGAAGCAGGACTTAATAGAAAAATAAATCTAAGAGCAACTAAGCAATTAAACATAAACCTAGTAGTAAATCAAATCAAACATAACCTAAGAAAAAAATCAGGTTTATTAAGAGTTCAAGCAAGTATAGAATTAGTTTAATACTATAAACCAAAACTTAAGCCAAATATAAAATTAAAACGAGAAGCAGGACTTAATAGAAAAATAAATCTAAGAGCAACTAAGCAATTAAACATAAACCTAGTAGTAAATCAAATCAAACATAACCTAAGAAAAAAATCAGGTTTATTAAGAGTTCAAGCAAGTACAGAATTAGTTTAATACTATAAACCAAAACTTAAGCCAAATATAAAATTAAAACGAGAAGCAGGACTTAATAGAAAAATAAATCTAAGAGCAACTAAGCAATTAAACATAAACGTAGTAGTAAATCAAATCAAACATAACCTAAGAAAAAAATCAGGTTTATTAAGAGTTCAAGCAAGTATAGAATTAGTTTAATACTATAAACCAAAACTTAAGCCAAATAAAAAGTTAAAACGAGAAACAGGACTTAATAGAAAAATAAATCTAAGAGCAACTAAGCAATTAAACATAAACCTAGTAGTAAATCAAATCAAACATAACCTGAGAAAAGAATAAATTTTTATAAGAGATAGATAAAATTTATAATTAATTTGTCTATGTATTTAGGAACATAAGCCAAATTTAAGATACACTTAAAAATTTAGAAAATTTTATAAATAACTAGAAAACAATATTAGATAATTTTCAATAAATCTAAACTAATTTTTCTAAGTTTTAACCATAACTTTAAAAATTATTTTGACGATTTGATACCAACAAACTTCATAAAAGCATATAATTAAGTGACGATAATTATTTGGCATGAAAGCTCGATTTAGATTGGGGAACTTCTTTACTAAGTTTCGAAATTATGTATGGAAAAATATATGAAATATAATTTTAGATTATTTCTTTTTATCAAATTATGATAGGAATTACTCCTAATAATTAAGATTGAAAGAATTTAAATAAAAATATAGCTTTTTAAAAACTTGGCTATTCTTTGTTTATATAAGAAAATTTGACGTCTTCAAAGTGATATAATGGTTCAAAAGTAGCAGATTATGGCCGAGTAGTAGTAAAAGGTGATATAATTAAAATGATAATTGACACTATCTAAGAAGGTTTATTCTTTGAAATTAAAAGCAGCGTTAAAAGTTTGAGTTATGGAGTTGCTTTTGAAGATATTGATTTTAAAAATCGAGTTTTCTATCCTGCGGTTTCTTTATATAATGATAAAGATCGCATAAAAATTTTAAGCGTAGATATAAAATGAGATATTTAACTATTAACATTTAATCAAATATTGATTTAAAATTACTAATAATTTGCTAATTTTTAAAGATTCTTCATTTAAATATCTATATATTTAATTCAATGATCCTCAATATCGTGATGCTCTTTTTATAATATTTTTAAGTTAAAAACATTTCTTCATTAAATCTTTTTCAATGCTAACATTTCCTTAAAATTTATTTCTTCTTTTAGGCTGTAATCAGATTATCACCCAAAAAAGCTTAATTTCCTGATATCTTTCAACGTAAAATCTACTCAAAGTCTCAAGTCCTTTCTCTCATGGCTCCTGCCAAGATTCTAGATTTTTTCTTCAAACAAAGGGTGTTTCCAAAAGCCAGATTTTTTGGTTTTTTAGGCTTTATAGCCACTTAATTACTTAGGTAACATAATAATAATAACATAAACTAGTAGTCAATATAAATGTTTACCTTCTTCAGGGACTTCAACTTGATTGAGGCGGCCCATTAAATTTTGCGTTGCAGGGTTCCATGACCTTTTTTTAGGAAGATTGACCAACTTGCTCTCTCTAAGTTTTTGAATTAAATTTTTTTTGTAAATTCCTTCTCTTGTAATTCAAAGTCTTGAGATCTGTCTTAGCGGTTCTTTTACTTTTTTTACTTGAAGGTTTTTAACGTCTTTAGAGTTTCTAATTAAATGTTATGTTTATTTGCAATATCAATATCTTTTTCTGATTACTTGCTTTTTTTGCCTCTTGGTAAGGATTCTTTCTATTTTCTCTAATCTTTCAGAAATTCCTCTATTTTTGTTCTTTTAAGTTGAGCCAATATTTTTTTATTAAATTTTAGGAAGTGACTACTAGTATACAGGGTTTTCTATCTGCATTGATACTACTTAACTAGATGATTATTATCACTATAATCATATTTATTCTCTTGTTATGTGCTTATTTATGACAAGTAAAGTCTTTGTTTGGTCGAGTTCTTCGTTAAACATTTCGTACTAAGTAAAAATGGATCTTAATTAATCCGAAAGGTTAAGGATTGCCTCTTCTTACTTAGATATATTGAATAATAGATTTCCAACTTAATGAGATTCGTTTTTTCTCCTACAAAGTGTTTCTCTTCATATGAGGAAGACGAATCCTCACTTTCAATGGGTTTCTCCTACTTACGAGTTTATTGGTGAGTAAATCTCTTGGCTTTCATTAACTCACTTTTCATAAGTTTAATTCTTGCACATTACTGATTTATATTTTTTCTCCGAGTTAGAATTTTTTTTAATTTACTTAGATAACATCTTAAAGTAATTTTGTTTTGATTAATTTTAATGTCTTTTTTATCATTCATCTTAATATTGATTTTTTAAGCTCTTAAAACAACTTGCTTTTCACTTAGTTGGTGAATATTCATATTTCATTATCTTGCCCTTTTTCTCTGTCTAATTTTTAGATATGAGATTTCGTATCATACTAGAATTTTTATATACCATTCTAAGTTAACGACAATTCTTAATATTAAGAAAATTATTTCGGAAGTTTATTTCTAGTTCATTCCAAAACTGGAGACAATTCTTTCAATAACACTTTTTGGTTTTGATACTATGCAATGAGTATATTAAATAATTAATTTATTATTTATTTCTTTTGAAATTCTTTATGCTATGTTTATAATTTTGTCTACTTAAATGCAGCTAAATTTTAAAGCTTTATTGTATAAATAATTTACAAATTTATAGAAAGTGAGCTTTCATTGTATGTTCTAAAAGATTTAGAATGAATAAAAAATTAAGAGATAATCTTTTATCTTTCTTTACTAATCTCTGAAAAGCTTATATTTAGAATTAAATAAAAATAATATTTTTTATTTAAGAAATTTATTCTTTTATAACCCTTTTTTCTATATAGAAATATTATAATAATGATAATAATTAATTGTAGTGATTACACCTTTCAATCAGTTTCATCACTGTAAAGTTTATTATTTTTGTTAAATATTCTATTTCAATTCTTCTTCTGGATCATTTTCTTTTAATACATATCTTGATGTATTAAGTTATCTTTTTATTAAAGAGTCTTCCTTCAGCCAAGTTCAATTCCAATCATATTATAATTTCTTCTTGCTGCGCATGATCAATTCATCAAGATTTCACTCCATTTGTACAATTTTTTCAAGCATAACAGCCCTTCTGGAATGCAATATAAATTACTAAAAGATTATCATATTTTTAAATTTTCTTGTTATTGCTTTCGTTTTAAATATCAGAAGTATCTTGGTGTATGTCCAAATATCCTTTAATATCACCATTTTTTTTCTTATTTTTATAAAAAAAACAAAGATTATAGAGTGCGTAGCACTACGATAGCGCGCAGCTCTTTAATTAAAGTTCTTTAAAGTTAAAAAACGTATTACATTACATTCTTCCCTGGGCTAACATCCCTTGGATATTCTCGTCTCCTATAGGGCCAGTGTCGGAGTGCTTCCCTAAAGAGACCTTATTCTCAGGCATCGTTCAACATATTGTTACTTGATGCCTCAGTCTTGATATTCTTGGCTCCTGCAAAGATTCTTGTTCAGGCCTTCACACGGGGTACTTCCTGGTACCAGAGTTTCAATCAATCGCATTGGAAGGATTTCTCCTCCCTATCTAAAATCAATTATATTATAAAATTTTTTCTGGTTGATCAGGTTCTACATCGATCGAGTAATTCATCAACATATTTTAAAGGAGTATGCTTACGATCAGCTCAGCGAATTGGTGAAATTTTGTTTCTAATTATTCGATTTTGATATTTGCTGAGTACTTTCAGTTTTTTATTCTTACGTGTTAGAGATCAAATATGCAATTTTTCCTCCAAGCTTTTTTACATGTCTTAAAAGATTAGAAATATTTGATTGCATAATTTTGAGTTGTTAAAGTATATTTTGCTAATCGTAATTTGATTGGAATCCTGTTTAGAAGAGACTTTTTGCAAGAAATGTTCCATTATTTTATCCTGTACTACTATATAAATTTTAATTAAAAACAATAATTAGTTTCTTAATAATCAAAATATATATTCTTTTAGTCTATTTTCTCTTTTTTCTCTAATTTAAATTGATTGCTTCTTTTATTTAATCAAACAAACATTATTAAAATTACAATATTCAAATATAATCAAATGGCTGTCAGGAGAATTAGTAGGTAATTTGGCGCAGTGTATATATCACTGCGAGTAATCTTGCACTAGATGCTACCACGGAAAAGGGTAAACAAACTCGGAAGAGACAATCACAACTTACTAAAGGGTTCTCGATAGCAGTATGAATGCTTTATTAATGAGCTGCAATTGACTTAATTACAATTCTAAGGTCTTATTCAAGAAGACTGGAGCATTTGGTTAAAAACTCATGAATAATTTTTTAATAAACAGATTCCACATTTGGATAAGCTGTCATGACTAATTGGAGGGTTAGAATGACAATATGAAGATGAGAACACTTTTTTAATATTTAATATTAATATTAAATTGAAAGAGCTGCGAGCCAACGAGGTGCTCTATAAGCATATTTATTTATCTAAAATTTCTATATAAAATAAATTTGTTTATGATGGCAATTTAACAGGAATTTTAATATTTAAATCTTACAAATTCTTAGTAATTACTAAATCAGCATATATTGTTAAAAATAGGGTAATAAAATAGTGTAAGTTTTAATTAGTAATGATAAGAAAATTATGATAAGCAAAATAAATTTGCAAATTAACTCTAGAAATAATTTTGATTTAATCATTTAACATTTATGAAAATTTCAATCTTATTTAGCATTATCTAAGAAGTAAATTTATGAAAAATGAATGCGTTTAACTTTAAAACTATATATAGTTGTTTTATAGTTTAAATTAAAGAGAATAAACTATAAATGTCTAAATTAAGAAAGTCTTTAGCTTTAATATTTAAGCTTTAAAACATTAAATGAATTATTTAATTTTTGTGATTCAATTACTATTTAATTATTTGAATTGATTTTTGAATAAATTAATTAGATAAGTTATTTAAATAATTAATTTTGAAAATAGTTAAATTTAAACAATCAGACATGAATAAATAACTCAATTTACTTTAAAAATGGTATTAAAAGTGTTTAATATAAGTAAAAATAAGTAAACATTTTATCTTCAGGAAATTTTTTATTCGATATACCTATTATTCATTTTCGTTTATATATTACCTCATTAAAATAAAGCTTCTTTACTTATATTTAATCTATTTTTCTATCTTTCTCTTAAAATACCCTTATATGTTTACTTATGCTAAATTAAAAATAAAGTATTAAGACAAAAATATTTAATGTAATTCGAAAATAATTATAAATTGATTTAAAATTATATCTATTTTAAACTCCTAAATTTTAGGAAAGAAGTATGCTTTTTTTATTTGTAAATTAAAATAAAATTATACAAATATTTTAGATTAAGTTTAAAAAAGATGCTTAAATAAATAGAAGTATGTTAAATTAAAATTAAATAACTATTATATTATAAAAATTTAACTAAATTATATTATTTTCTCTACTAAACTTCAAGAATTTCTAAAACGCTTAGACTTATACAATTAGTCAAAACTAAAATCTAGTAGTATATAACTTTTCTCATTTTTAATTTTTAAATGCTTATAAGTTGTCTCTTGTAAATTAAGCATTTTGATAAAAAAGGAAAATTAGAAATATAATTTTTACTTTTAATATACAATTTATAAATGCTTTATGCTTTATGTTACAAATGAATAGAAAATAAATTATTTCTTTTTAGAATATAACAAGATTGATGTATTATCATCTTTACTTATTATATGTCCATTCTTAAACAAATTTAAGTTTTATTTTTGACTAATTAATTTATAAAGATTTGTTTAATTACTTTTATTCAGTTTTAAAGAAAGCTCTAATTAATAATGATTTTTCCTGTTTCAACCTAAAGACTGATAACTTATAAATTAAAGTTAAAATCTAAGGTTATAAGATTATATTTGCATAATATTAGGTTCTCAGAAAATATAATAATTTGAATAAAGCAAAGATGCTAAAAATGATTATAAGTGTAGTTTAATTAACTATTATTATTTTATATTTCAAATTTTTAATTTTTCTCATAATTTTAGAAAATAAGCATTTTATTATTCAGCTATTAAAATATACCAAATTATAGATATTTATAGTTTATAATAATAATAAAAATGAACTTAGCGTTAAATAAAAGTTTGCTATCCCTGGGCTTTCAACCAGGTACCTGCAGACCAATTTTTTTACGTGGTAAGTCTTCATCGACCTTTTTTGTAAGTGGATGGTTACCATTATTAATTTTCTTTGTTGCGTATTAAAATTTTTATGTTTGCAAACTCCATTTTCAGTAATCCATAGTTTATTTAAAGCTTTCATGTTTTCTGCTCTTCTCTTATCTGTAAATTCTTTCATTCTTTGCAGTGTCTTAGTAAGTGATTTCGTGAGTAGCAATACCAACAATTTTTTTATTTATTTCTCAGTGTTCTTCTTTTTAAATATTTTATTTTTCAGTTGTTCAATTCTTTTAGTTAAATCTGTGCTTGCCTATTCTTAACTAGGTTTATTTTATTCTGTATTCTAAAATTGGATTGGAGTTTCTTCTTTAATCATGCATTGAGATTATTTAAAATTTGATTATGACATTTTTTATAATTACTATTCTGTAACTAAACTTCTTTTTATTAGCTAGCTTCTCAATATTTTTAATTCGTTGTTTTAATCTTCGATGTAATCCATAAGTTCTCGAATTCGATCTCCGTAATTGAATATCATTTCATCTTATTTAATGATCATTGCTTTCATTTTTTCAATTTACTCTTGAAGAAAGTTGTTACTCTAAGTTTGTGGATTAACTGACTCGGCTGGACCTATCA
Source organism: Loxodes magnus (assembly GCA_946699065.1). Lineage (NCBI taxonomy): Eukaryota > Ciliophora > Karyorelictea > Loxodida > Loxodidae > Loxodes > Loxodes magnus. The sequence goes on from CAMPDV010000362.1 coordinate 29,765, forward strand.
TTATTTTTCCTTCAGGTGAAGAGCTAGATCTTATTATTGTCTTGCTTTCTTGCTTTCCTTATTTAGTTTTTTGAAAGACGGATCTATTATTCCATTTTTTTAAATATTTATAGTTTATATGTTAGTATATAACCTATATATAAATAATTTAGTGATCTTATTATAATTTTTAATCGTTATTCAAATATAAATCTATACAAATTATAAGAAAAATATTAAAACTTTACTATTTATTGTTTATATTTTAAGTATTCTGTTAATAGAAAATTCTTTGAGTCTTTAAACAAAAACAGCAAATATATTTAAAATATCATTATATCAAATTTGATAGATTCAAGTATTTATTAGTCTAAAATTATTTCTATGCTAGATTAAATTAAACGTCAATTTTTCATTTAATCAATTCAAAAATAACTAATTTTAAATATCCAAATTTAAGTTATTTACCACTAAAAAAATTAAATATAATCAAGCCATCTTCACAAGAAAAGCACATTGTAAAATTAAATATTTTTAAAGGTGACATTTTTAATAATTAATTAAAAACACTTCAAGTAATCTTCTTTTAATTAAATAAAAAATGAGAAACAAATAAATTATTTATTAAATGTACCTTTAACATAAATAAATTAAACATTTTAAATACTTATATTTTCATTCATAATTACTATTATTATATTTTAACTAACTTTTTTTTAAAAATAAACATGAATGAGCATATTTAAAAATATGTAGTTTTCATTTAAGAACTTAAAAAACTTATAAAATATAAAATATTTAATTATAAAAGAATTTAATCAATATTTTTGTATTATTTATATTCAATTTTTATATTTAATTGATATACTAAGTATCAATTTTAAGATTATCAAAAGTATCTCAAGCTAATATAGCTTTATTAACTTTTATTTAATAGATAAAATTAAAATAAGCTTTCGTATAAATAAAAGGAAACGAGGAAAAAAGAAGGAAAATATTAAAAAATGCATAAGATTATTAATTTATTGATAAATAAAGCAAATTTTCAAGTAAATAGGAATGCTAATATTATTGAAAATTATAGAAAAAACTAGCTTGGAAAATTAGCATTATTGTTTTGCTTAGAAAATAAACTTTTTAATTCAAGAAAAAAAAGAAAAAATAATGTAATCTACTAAAAACTTTGAAGAAAGATATAGCAGATAGAAAAAGAGTCAAACCTATTATATATTTAAATTAATTTTTAGAACAAATTAAATTAGTAAAATAAAAAAGTTAATCTTAATTATTGAATCTAATTGAATTTTCACAGAAAGAAATTTCTAGTAAGCAAGAGAATAAGGAAATTTATTTAAAAAGGAATCTGATACAATAGCAATGATAATTGGCGAGCTTAACTGGGTGGTGAAAGGCTCAAAGTTAAAAAATGATATGTAATAATTAGCATGGCAATGGGGTGGCTCTAAACTAGAAATCCAGACTCACTTTGAGAAGAAGTCCAGGAACTTAGAGATTAAGTGAAAGACCTTAGAAAATAACTAATAAAGTCTCTTGAGAAGTAGTATAATACCAAGAAAAGGTATAACAGTAATTAATAGATACTAAAATGATGAAACTAAGAAGAGAATGAACATTCCTTACCTATTCTCCTTCTCCTGTAAGACACCAATAAGCCAAAACTCAGAAATAGTTCTACTTGTATGCTAGTGCTTGAAACTTCTATAGATAATGAAGAACTTACATAGAAAATAGAGGAACTACTGATAATTTAAACTTATTAGGAGGAATAAGCGAACAAGAAAAAAGACGAAAGTTGTCAAAATTTAAGAAGAATGAAAATCGCCTCTACCGTTATCCTGGCGGAAGAATGTACAAATGGAAAATTCATTTTTAAATAGACTTTGCCTACCAGAAGACTATGTCTCCATGCACATCAACTGCTAGACAAGCCACGCTACTTTGATTTTTATAACTCACTGAAAGGAAAAGCGTAAGCTCTCCTTTTCTTAAAAAACGCTTAAAGGTTCTTTAACATATATTACTGACTACTTCATTATCTAAATTAAATTAAAGAATCTAGTTAAATAAATAAATAAATTAGATTATAGAGCGCATAGTACTCTTGTTGGTGCGCGGCTCTTTAAATTAATTTTATTTAATGTCGAAATTTTTTTATAGGTCTCTCTTTCCTTATTTTCTCTTCCTGCAGTACGTCCCTGCAATTTTTCCCTCCAAAGCATAGTATGCAATATGCGATTACGGGTACATTTCCCCAACCTATGATGAAGAAAGTTTCCTCCTGGCATTCAGAGTTCTCCAGCTTGTCACATCTTCCTTCTCTTGTAATTAGTTTCTCTTCCTCCGATTTATCCTCCGCCCACGCTCATTTTTTTGTTGCCTTGCTGGGCCTCCAAGCAGCATCCGAAGGAAAGGGCTTTCCACCCTATTTAAATGATATAATAAAATAAAAATAGCTTATCTTTAATTTAGCATACATGATATCTTAAATATAATAAAACTACATAAAATTTATATTTAAAGTATTAAAATTTATAGGTAATTAAAGTTAAATCGTAAAGAAATGAATAAAATGATTAAACTTATTTAAAAAGATACTACTAAGCATATATGAATAGATTTATTGTATATTAATATGATTTTAATCTTTTATCTAAAAATTAGTAATATTTAAATTAAATTACTTAAAATGTCTAAATTAACATAAGAAGTAAAATAGAAAAATAAAAATAACAGAAGAGATGTAATAATAATAGGATAAATTAAGTTTCGCAATTATAGAGGATTTTCATCTTTTCATGCTGGATACCAGATTACTCAGGTATTAAAAATAAAGTTTTAAAAGTCTCTCTTCTTCTCTCCTTCCATTACTCATGTCATTCCAATTCTATCTTCATTTCTAATCAAATTTTCTCTTTTAGATGAAACCTAACTAATTTAAATATAATCTCTCTGATTTAACAAAAGAGATGTTTGTGGCACCTAAACAATCACTAAGGATAGCTAAATGAAGAAATAATATAGCTTTATTAACTTTGATTTATATTATAAGTAATAAAGTATAAAATCATATAGTAGCAATTTAAAAGTCTATAGAAGATAAGAGATATGTTAATAAACGCTTTAGTTAAAATCATGACCCTGCAATTAAAAAAAGATGTTTTAGTCAAGGATTTATAGGAAGTAAAATATCTAAATGAACAAAATAAGAAAAAAAATGAAGCGAAAAAGTGAGGAATTATTCCTAAAGATATTGAATTAAAAAAAAGTAAGAATTTTCAATAATTATATTCTGACAGATTATAAGATGAGCAAGACGATGCTATTGATGCTTAAGTAAATAATACAGTTTCGATTAAGACATTAAATTTTAAGTTTTTAAAAGGTGATACAGACAAAATTTCAAAAAAGTATGTAGAATAAGCTGCATGCCTTTTGGAAATTACGGATGAAAATACTTACATTTCATACGTCATTAAGAAATTGAAGTAGTGTAGCAAGAAATGAAAATAATCCTCACTAAATTGTGGTTACTACACTTCATTGTCAGACTTGATAATAAATTTACTGAAGAATAAGAAGATCTAAATAACCGCAGAAATTTTATTGAATAAATGAAAATTAAAAGGAAATAAATATAAGATAATTCTAAGAGATCATATATGAAGATTTTTATGAGTGAAAAAGTATTTGAACAAAATAAACTAAGAAAAAAAAAACTATACTTATATTTAAATAAAAATAAAAACCTTATAAAACAAAAAAATGTATAAAAATTTTTAATTTAAATAATCTTTAAGTAAATAAAGATTTTAATATAAAGAAATAAGGTAATATTAATTTAAAGATAAAAGAAAAATTGAAATAAAGGAAATATTTAATCTATTTTAAGCAAAAATAAAAATAAATCAAATAATTTAATTACAGAACACATAAAATAATTATATATATTTATCTAATAAAGCAATCAATTTTTCATTTAAAATTATCTTTCAAAAAAGCACATAAATATTTATTTAAAAACTTTTAAAAAAAATTGTAGATTAGATTTCTTAAAAAAGACTAAAAAACTAAAAGTATTAAAATCTAAAATAGGTTTATTTTTTTAATATAAAGATAAATGAGCTATATGAAAATTAAATATAAATTGAAATAAATCTACTGAAAAAATTATATTGTAATTAGAATAATTAAATATAAAATTATTTATTCTTTATAAAAAATGTAGGATCTTGAAAAAGATTTGCTATTCAAAAATGAATTTGAATTAAAATGTAATCGTTGTGGCTTATAAATCTTAATCGAAGATTAGGTAAATCACTAATGTTTAATAACTATTAGCTCAAAAATGAAAATGAACCACTAGGAAATAGAAAAGAAAATAAAAAGAGATAGGATTTCTAAAATTTTAATTTATTTCATTTTTTCAGTGGTTTTTTATTTATCTTTTCAAAAAAACAAGAGAACTAGAAAACTAAGTTTAATTGATTTAAATTTCGTGAAGTTCATTAGAAAATTAAAGAAACTAAGAAAAATATTAAGAAAATTAGCAACAAGAATACATTTAAACTTTATCAACTGAATAATAAGAGTTTACATAATAAAGCTAAATTTTAGACAAAAATACGATGCAGAATAATTAGTAAACATAAAAATAAGAAATTTAGCAAATAAAATAAAAAATAAGCTAGAATAAAAATAAAATTAAGATGATTGCTTAATATGATAAATTTTAATTCTAATAAAATTAGAATGGTCTAGTTTAAGTTAGTTAGGATTTAAATCAACTATAAAGTAAAAAAGGAAAATAATTCTCATAAGACTAATAGTTTGCAGAATTTGCGAATAGTTTATCATAAGACTTTTAGTTAACTTAATCAAACATTATTTAAGAAAAAAATACAGTTTAGTAAGAGTTTAAGCAAGAATAAATTAATTTAGCAATATAAATCAAAATCTGAGTTATATGTAAAAAGAAAATTAGAAGTAAATCTCAAGGAAACAATGACTTTAAGATTAAATTGATGCTAAATATGAAACTGAGCAATAAATACGAGTACAAAACTAAATAACCTAAAAAAATAATAAAGAAAAAACAAGATTTTAAGAAATTGAAGACTAAATTGATTAGATAAACTAGAAATTAAGTCAACTATAAAAAGAAAATAAAAAATAAGACTAAATTGATAAATTACTTTAAAATTAGACAATTAAATAAGGAGAGAATCAGTATCAGATACAAAACAATATAACTTAAGAATAAAATCAAACTTTATAAGAGTTTAAATAGCTTTAGAGTTAATTTACTTTAATAATTTAAAATTAAAGCAAGATATAAAGTTAATTTTAATTTCAAGAACTAATAATAAAGCAAATTTAAAATTAACTTTATAACGTAAAGCAAATCCAGTAGTAAAGCTTAGCAAATATTACCTAAAAGTTTGATAAAATTGATAACTTATTTAACTAAGTAGGAAAAAATATAACTTAAGGTCTTAGTTTATTTTAAAATTTAGATTAAGATAATAAAAATTTAGAAACATACTATTAAAATCAATCTAATTTTTCGATATTCTATCCATTACTATAAAAGTTATTTTGAAGATTTGATGCAAATAAAGCTCATACTAGTATTTATTTCACTGATGAAAATAGTCAAGCATGAAAATCTGATTCTGGATAGGGTACTACTTTACTTGGTTTCGATATTTAACATGGAAAGATTTATGAAATAGACCTTTAAATAGAGTCATTTAATAGTATTATTATAGGAATTACTACTAATAATTATAATTGAAAGATCAAAAATAATCATTTAGCATTCATATAGTCAGGGTGGGGTTTATATTTCTAAGTCAATAAAGATTGACTTATTTATAATAATGATAATGAAGGATAAATCTGTAAATTTAAGATTTAAAAAGATGAATCAATTAGAATGACGATTGATACGAATTAATAAAGTGTAAGCTTTTGTGTAGGTTTCAGTTGCAATTCCTATAGTTAAAAAAATTGTTTTGGCAATATAGATTTTCAAAAAAAAACTTATTACCCAGCAATATCTTTATATGATTAAAACGATAAAATTAAAATTATTAAAATTACCACAAAATGAGACAATAGAGCTTTAGAGCTTTAAAAACTTCATAAATATTAATTTACATAATAATTTAATATTTATTTTATAATATATTTTTAAGAATAAAATTTATAATATTAATAAAATTAAAACTTTTCTTTAGAATTGTAAAATTTCATAATTTTTTCTCTTTTGTTTTATAATCAGCTCTTTTAATGAAGAAAATAAAAATTTATTTCCTTTTATTTCTTCTGTCTATTTTTATATAGTTATATACTATTATTTTTTTCATAGTTAAAAATAAAGTATTTCTTATATTATGAAAAGATTAAAATAATTTATTTTTTAGAATTATTTAATCAAAAATATTTTGTAAAGCTTTAATTATTTTTAAAATTATTCATAATATTTATTTTTTTTAATTTAAATAAGCAATTTTAAGAAATTAGGATTTCGTTTATAGATATCTTATAATATAGTTGAATGTTCTCATGTAATTAAAAAATATAATGCAACTACAAAAAATTAATTTAACTATTTTAATTTATTTTAATTTAATTAAATATGGTACTAAAGGGAAATGATACAAGGACTCATACTACAAGTTATTATTATTGCTAATTGCACCCTTAGTTATTTCACGAGGTGATGTGCAAATTTAATTAGTATGGGAAGATGAGGCTCTTATAAGGATGATTGAGTCTAAACTTTTGCATGTCTTATTGGATTACAGAATTTATGATGGCTTGGTACTGCCTAAAAATTAGGCTGAGAAGATCAATCCTCAAATATAGCTTTGTATGGAGATTGTGATTCGTACTTAATGATTTCTTTAAATAAAAAATTCTGACTTTTTAGTATACTTAATATTTTCATAAAATTAAATAACTTTTATAAATATTAATTAAGTTATTTAATAATAAGCTTCAATAGAAGCTACTTTTATATATAATAAAATGACATCACTTAGAATCAAAAAAAATATATTTGCTATCTTAAATCTTATTTACTAAAAGGAATTGCAAAAGATTAAATAAATGTTAGGACTCAAGGCCAGGATTCTTTGTGGCTCCTAAAAAGTAGGAGTTAACGACATCCTAGAAAGGCTAGGACCAGGAAAAGGGTAAAAAAAAGGTCATCCATTAGAATGAATCTCCCACCTCTGAAGAAAAGCCTAGGAAATAGGCTAAGAATATTATGTGCTCGGAAATCTTGAATCTCACCACTTAATAGTAAATAAGCTATGATTAGCTAATTATAGTGGTGCCAGACCTTCAGAAAGAGGTCAAAAAGTTGAAGAAAGATAATAAAAAGTTAATGAAAAATCTTGAACATGCAGAGAAAATAGAATCGAGACTCATGACCTAAAAAAGAGACATTAACACTTTTGAAATATTTCACATGACATACCAGTTAATCTCAAAAATAACAATAGAAGCAGAAAGAACTGATTAGCAAATTAGAAAAAACAGAAAAAAATCAGTATAAATTGCAGCTTTAAATGAAATTGAAAGAATAAAGGAATGATCCAACGATAATAGAAGTTGAAAATAATTAAATATTTAAACCTAACTACAAGCAAAAAGATGTTATTATTGTAACTCTCAAAAGCATCTGTGTAAAAAATGCTAGAAATTTCTCAATTTCGAGTAAGAATATTGAAACTATAGGAATAGTTGGAAAACAAAAGGAAGAAAAAATAATAAATAAAGCTAATAAGTGAAAGAGAAAGACTATATTGTAAAAAGGTTGAGGAAATTTACGAGAAAAAAGACATCTAGAATCTAGGTGAAAGAAGAAAATAAAAAGACAACATGCATGGCAAGGAGTAGAGTTGTAGAGATTTTCAGAATTTTATATTTAGTTCTAGAGCAATAAAAATCTAAAAAAAATAACCATTTGGAGATCTGATGTACATTGAGATGGATCAAATGCTAGAAAAAGTCAAGATGCTGATATTGTAAGAGAAAATGACAATCAGTCAGATAATGCTGATAGTTAACGAAAAAAACAAAAAATGGAAGAAAAAAACAAATTCTGGAATAAACTGAATTATATTGTACGGAACGAGGAAAATTTACAGAAGAAAATCATACTAAGGATTAGAAATAAATAAAGCAATAAAAGAAGCAAGCAATATTAAAATGAAAAAGATACTTGAATGAGCATAAAGGCAAATTATATTAGAAGAATAGCACTGAGCAGTAGAAAAAGAAAAACAATAAATTTAGAGCAACTTCGAAGAAACCAGCAGAAATTATATAAGGACAAATAAAATGAAATTTAAAAATGTTTAACCTAATAATTTAGGCTATATAATTAATTATTATTATAATAAAAAATAAATAGTCAAAATATTTATTATAAATATAAGAATTTGATCTTAGAATGAATATCTAAATTAAATAATTTGCAATAATTATGCAAATTTTAAATAAATTATTATCTGAGAGTAAGTAAAATATTTATAAGCATCAAATTCAAAAATTAAAGTAAATTATTAAGTTAACAATTATTATATTTTCTTTCATTCAATTTTATTTTGCTATTAAACAAAAATTTTTCAGTTATGTTTCTCAATAATTTTTCAACAAGATTATAAAAAGTACTCAAATAATTATATTTATTTTACTGTTAAAATATTTTTAATTAAATAATTATTAGAAGAGAAAATAGATCATTTAGAATAAAATTAAATATTTTTTGCAAATTTTAACTAAAATTTTTTTATTCAAATAGTGTAAATTTAGAACCATAAAATTATTAAAATTTAAGGAAGATAATTAATTCTAAAAGGATAAAGATAACATTGATTTGATAAATAAAACTTAGATTTTCATAATAAGCATAAAAAGTTATAGAAAATTATCCTGAGTCAATAATAATTATAGATAATTTATTATATTAAAAATGGAAGTAAATTACATAAATTAAAGAGAATTTAGTACTTTTAGCAAATTTAAGCTTTCTGAAAATTAAATTTTAATATTCTTTTTTATTAGTATAAAATTTAAATTTATATTTGTATATTTTTAATGAAGAAATAATTAAAAGTTTATAATTTAGAGCATAAATAACATAATTTAATATTGCAGTTTTACCTTTATTTGGTTTTTCATATTTTAGTTTATTTACAAAAATATATATGCACTTCAAATTTACTTTAATCTACGCTATCATAAGCCTTCATGAACTTAAGATTACTTTACTTAATTTATTCCAAATTTCAAGCATTTTCTATTTATTCATTCATTTTTTAATAAATGAAGAAGTTTCTTTATTTACGTGGAATTTTTTTCCGGTAAAGCAAGCCTTCTTACTTACAATAAAACTGAATAAATTTTTCTTTATCTTTTTATTATTGTTTTTTCTTTTTGTCTAAAATGGCAGCAAGTACGCAATTTATATATTGTGCATTTGAAATATCAGCGTATCGTTATCCTTCAAAAGGGAACATATTTCGTTATAGTATGTTGCTCTAGTTCCGTTGATTCGTTTAATATTTAGGATTTTATGGCTTAAAGTTTTCATATATTAAAATTCTATTTTTAATCTATTCTGTCTATAAATTCTCCTAAAATTAATAAAATGATGGATTTAGAGCATTCTCCTATCGTATTATTGAATTTTCAGTCTTTTAAATTTCAAAAAGAGTTTATATAACTAAAGCCTGATTAATAAAGATTATTAATAACTTTTTTAATTTTTAATTTTCCATTTGAAGAAGGAAAAAACATCTAAAAATTCTAATATAGAGTTATTGATTTTGTTGGAGAAGTCTGTTATTTCTTAGGTGCCATTTTTTAAATGATATTAAACATTAAAATTATTCGATAACATTTCTTGAATGTAATAAAATAAAATAAAATAAATAATAGAAAATAGAAAATTGTTAAAATAAATTATACTGCAAATATTACATTGTAATTAGAATATTTAAGCATCAAATCATTAGATTTTATAAAAAATGACGGATCTTGAAAAAGATTTGTTATTCAAAAATGATTTTGAATTAAAATGTAATCGTTGTGGCTTATAAATCTTAAATGAAGATTAGGTAAATCACTAATGTTTAATATCTATTAGCTCAAAAATGAAAATGAACCACTAGGAAATAGAAAAGAAAATAAAAAGAGATAGGATTACTAAAATTTTAATTTACTTAATTTTTTCAGTGGCTTTTATTTATCAGTGAGCATAAAAAAATGAAATTTAAAAAGACATGAAGCAGATTTAAAATGACTAAAGGGAATTTAAACCTTAGCTAAATGAAATGAAATAAAAGCAAGATGAGCATCAAGAATAAATTTAAAATTTACAAGAAAAATTATAAGAGCTTATACAATAAAACTAAACATAAGACTGAAATTTTGAGTAAAACGATAAAAAAAACTAAAAAGAAGATATTAAAATAATTGAGCAAAATGTAAACAAAATATAAGAATAAATAAATTTTAGTTCAATAGCCATAAACTAATAATTGAAATAAATTCAGATCAATATGACTCAAGTTAATTTAATTATAATTTAAATTTAAAGTAAATAAATAAATTAGGACTAAATAGATAAATAAATATAAGAATAAATGTAAAGTTAAATAAATAGAATAGACTAAATAGAAAGTAAAATAGCAAATGAAAAACATTAGGAATAATATGAATTAAAATAAAAACAAAAAAATGATAACAATATTAGCTTAAATAACACATAACAAAAAATATCTAGTGAATAAAAAAATGAAAACGATAAAGAATACTAAGAAGTAAACAACGAACAAAATTAAATCTCGCAGTAATCCAAGTTAAACATAACTTAAGAAAAAAATCAGGTTTATTAAGAGTTCAAGCAAGTATAGAATTAGTTTAATACTATAAACCAAAACTTAAGCCAAATATAAAATTAAAACGAGAACCAGGATTTAATAGAAAAATAAATCTAAGAGCAACTAAGTAATTAAACATAAACCTAGTAGTAAATCAAATCAAACATAACCTAAGAAAAAAATCAGGTTTATTAAGAGTTCAAACAAGTATAGAATTAGTTTAATACTATAAACCAAAACTTAAGCCAAATATAAAATTAAAACGAGAAGCAGGACTTAATAGAAAAATAAATCTAAGAGCAACTAAGCAATTAAACATAAACGTAGTAGTAAATCAAATCAAACATAACCTAAGAAAAGAATCAAGTTTATTAAGAGTTCAAGCAAGTACAGAATTAGTTTAATACTATAAGCCAAAACTTAAGCCAAATATAAAATTAAAACGAGAAGCAGGACTTAATAGAAAAATAAATCTAAGAGCAACTAAGCAATTAAACATAAACCTAGTAGTAAATCCAATCAAACATAACCTGAGAAAAGAATAAATTTTTATAAGAGATAGATAAAATTTATAATTAATTTGTCTATGTATTTAGGAACATAAGCCAAATTTAAGATACACTTAAAAATTTAGAAAATTTTATAAATAACTAGAAAACAATATTAGATAATTTTCAATAAATCTAAACTAATTTTTCTAAGTTTTAACCATAACTTTAAAAATTATTTTGACGATTTGATACCAACAAACTTCATAAAAGCATATAATTAAGTGACGATAATTAATTGGCATGAAAGCTCGATTTAGATTGGGGAACTTCTTTACTAAGTTTCGAAATTATGTATGGAAAAATATATGAAATATAATTTTAGATTATTTCTTTTTATCAAATTATGATAGGGATTACTCCTAATAATTAAGATTGAAAGAATTTAAATAAAAATATAGCTTTTTAAAAACTTGGCTATTCTTTGTTTATATAAGAAAATTTGACGTCTTCAAAGTGAAATAATGGTTTAAGAGTAGCAGATTATGGCCGAGTAGTAGTAAAAGGTGATATAATTAAAATGATAATTGACACTACCTAACAAGGTTTATTCTTTGAAATTAAAAGCAGCGTTAAAAGTTTGAGTTATGGAGTTGCTTTTGAAGATATTGATTTTAAAAATCGAGTTTTCTATCCTGCGGTTTCTTTATATAATGATAAAGATCGCATAAAAATTTTAAGCGTAGATATGAGATGAGATATTTAACTATTAACATTTAATCAAATATTAATTTAAAATTACTAATAATTTGCTAATTTTTAAAGATTCTTCATTTAAATATCTATATATTTAATTCAATGATCCTCAATATCGTGATGCTCTTTTTATAATATTTTTAAGTTAAAAACGATTCTTCATTAAATCTTTTTCAATGCTAACATTTCCTTAAAATTTATTTCTTCTTTTAGGCTGTAATCGGATTATCACCCAAAAAAGCTTAAGTTCCTGATATCTTTCAACATAAAATCTACTCAAAGTCTCAATTCCTTTCTCTCATGGCTCCTGCCAAGATTCTAGATTTTTTCTTCAAACAAAGGGTGTTTCCAAAAGCCAGATTTTTTGGTTTTTTAGGCTTTATAGCCATTTAATTACTTAGGTAACATAATAATAATAATATAAACTAGTAGTCAATATAAACGTTTACCTTCTTCAGGGATTTCAAACTTGATTGAGGCGGCCCATTAAATTTTGCGTGGCAGGGTTCCATGACCTTTTTTTAGGAAGATTGACCAATTTGCTCTCTCTAAGTTTTTGAATTAAATTTTTTTTGTAAATTCCTTCTCTTGTAATTCAAAGTCTTGAGATCTGTCTTAGCGGTTCTTTTACTTTTTTTTACTTGAAGGTTTTTAACGTCTTTAGAGTTTCTAATTAAATGTTATGTTTATTTGCAATATCAATATCTTTTTCTGATTACTTGCTTTTTTTGCCTCTTGGTAAGGATTCTTTCTATTTTCTCTAGTCTTTCGGAAATTCCTCTATTTTTGTTCTTTTAAGTTGAGCCAGTATTTTTTTATTAGATTTTAGGAAGTGGCTACTAGTATACAGGGTTTTCTATCTGCATTGATACTACTTAACTAGATGACTATTAGCACTATAATCATATTTATTCTCTTATTATGTGCTTATTTATGACAAGTAAAGTCTTTGTTTGGTCGAGTTCTTCGTTAAACACTTTGTACTAAGTAAAAATGGATCTTAATTAATCTGAAAGGTTAAAGATTGCCTCTTCTTACTTAGATATATTGAATAATAGATTTCCAACTTTATGAGATTCTTTTTTCTCCTACAAAGTGTTTCTCTTCATATGAGGAAGACGAATCCTCACTTTCAATGGGTTTCTCCTACTTACGAATTTATTGGTGAGTAAATCTCATGGCTTTCATTAACTCACTTTTCATAAGTTTAATTCTTGCACATTACTGATTTATATTTTTTCTCCGAGTTAGAATTTTTTTTAATTTACTTAGATAACATCTTAAAGTAATTTTGTTTTGATTAATTTTAATGTCTTTTTTATCATTCATCTTAATATTGATTTTTTAAGCTCTTAAAACAACTTGCTTTTCACTTAGTTGGTGAATATTCATATTTCATTATCTTGCCCTTTTTCTCTGTCTAATTTTTAGATATGAGATTTCGTATCATACTAGAATTTTTAAATACTATTCTAAGTTAACGACAATTCTTAATATTAAGAAAATTATTTCGGAAGTTTATTTCTAGTTCATTCCAAAACTGGAGATAATTCTTTCAATAACACTTTTTGGTTTTGATACTATGCAATGAGTATATTAAATAATTAATTTATTATTTATTTCTTTTGAAATTCTTTATGCTATGTTTATAATTTTGTCTACTTAAATGCAGCTAAATTTTAAAGCTTTATTGTATAAATAATTTACAAATTTATAGAAAGTGAGCTTTCATTGTATGTTCTAAAAGATTTAGAATGAATAAAAAATTAAGAGATAATCTTTTATCTTTCTTTACTAATCTCTGAAAAGCTTATATTTAGAATTAAATAAAAATAATATTTTTTATTTAAGAAATTTATTCTTTTATAACCCTTTTTTCTATATAGAAATATTATAATAATGATAATAATTAATTATAGTGATTACACCTTTCAATCAGTTTCATCACTGTAAAGTTTATTATTTTTGTTAAATATTCTATTTCAATTCTTCTTCTGGATCATTTTCTTTTAATACATATCTTGATGTATTAAGTTATCTTTTTATTAAAGAGTCTTCCTTCAGCCAAGTTCAATTCCAATCATATTATAATTTCTTCTTGCTGCGCATGATCAATTCATCAAGATTTCACTCCATTTGTACAATTTTTTCAAGCATAACAGCCCTTCTGGAATGCAATATAAATTACTAAAAGATTATCATATTTTTAAATTTTCTTGTTATTGCTTTCGTTTTAAATATCAGAAGTATCTTGGTGTATGTCCAAATATCCTTTAATATCACCATTTTTTTTCTTATTTTTATAAAAAAAACAAAGATTATAGAGTGCGTAGCACTACGATAGCGCGCAGCTCTTTAATTAAAGTTCTTTAAAGTTAAAAAACGTATTACATTGCATTCTTCCCTGGGCTAACATCCCTTGGATATTCTCGTCTCCTATAGGGCCAGTGTCGGAGTGCTTCCCTAAAGAGACCTTATTCTCAGGCATCGTTCAACATATTGTTACTTGATGCCTCAGTCTTGATATTCTTGGCTCCTGCAAAGATTCTTGTTCAGGCCTTCACACGGGGTACTTCCTGGTACCAGAGTTTCAATCAATCGCATTGGAAGGATTTCTCCTCCCTATCTAAAATCAATTATATTATAAAAATTTTTCTGGTTGATCAGGTTCTACATCGATCGAGTAATTTATCAACATATTTTAAAGGAGTATGCTTACGATCAGCTCAGCGAATTGGTGAAATTTTGTTTCTAATTATTCGATTTTGATATTTGCTGAGTACTTTCAGTTTTTTATTCTTACGTGTTAGAGATCAAATATGAAATTTTTCCTCCAAGCTTTTTTACATGTCTTAAAAGATTAGAAATATTTGATTGCATAATTTTGAGTTGTTAAAGTATATTTTGCTAATCGTAATTTGATTGGAATCCTGTTTAGAAGAGACTTTTTGCAAGAAATGTTCCATTATTTTATCCTGTACTACTATATAAATTTTAATTAAAAACAATAATTAGTTTCTTAATAATCAAAATATATATTCTTTTAGTCTATTTTCTCTTTTTTCTCTAATTTAAATTGATTGCTTCTTTTATTTAATCAAACAAACATTATTAAAATTACAATATTAAAATATAATCAAATGGCTGTCAGGAGAATTAGTAGGTAATTTGGCGCAGTGTATATATCACTGCGAGTAATCTTGCACTAGATGCTACCACGGAAAAGGGTAAACAAACTCGGAAGAGACAATCACAACTTACTAAAGGGTTCTCGATAGCAGTATGAATGCTTTATTAATGAGCTGCAATTGACTTAATTACAATTCTAAGGTCTTATTCAAGAAGACTGGAGCATTTGGTTAAAAACTCATGAATAATTTTTTAATAAACAGATTCCACATTTGGATAAGCTGTCATGACTAATTGGAGGGTTAGAATGACAATATGAAGTATGAGAACACTTTTTTAATATTTAATATTAATATTAAATTGAAAGAGCTGCGAGCCAACGAGGTGCTCTATAAGCATATTTATTTATCTAAAATTTCTATATAAAATAAATTTGTTTATGATGGCAATTTAACAGGAATTTTAATATTTAAATCTTACAAATTCTTAGTAATTACTAAATCAGCATATATTGTTAAAAATAGGGTAATAAAATAGTGTAAGTTTTAATTAGTAATGATAAGAAAATTATGATAAGCAAAATAAATTTGCAAATTAACTCTAGAAATAATTTTGATTTAATCATTTAACATTTATGAAAATTTCAATCTTATTTAGCATTATCTAAGAAGTAAATTTATGAAAAATGAATGCGTTTAACTTTAAAACTATATATAGTTGTTTTATAGTTTAAATTAAAGAGAATAAACTATAAATGTCTAAATTAAGAAAGTCTTTAGCTTTAATATTTGAGCTTTAAAACATTAAATGAATTATTTAATTTTTGTGATTCAATTGCTATTTAATTATTTGAATTGATTTTTGAATAAATTAATTAGATAAGTTATTTAAATAATTAATTTTGAAAATAGTTAAATTTAAACAATCAGACATGAATAAATAACTCAATTTACTTTAAAAATGGTATTAAAAGTGTTTAATATAAGTAAAAATAAGTAAACATTTTATCTTCAGGAAAGTTTTTATTCGATATACCTATTATTCATTTTCGTTTATATATTACCTCATTAAAATAAAGCTTCTTTACTTATATTTAATCTATTTTTCTATCTTTCTCTTAAAATACCCTTATATGTTTACTTATGCTAAATTAAAAATAAAGTATTAAGACAAAAATATTTAATGTAATCCGAAAATAATTATAAATTGATTTAAAATTATATCTATTTTAAACTCCTAAATTTTAGGAAAGAAGTATGCTTTTTTTATTTGTAAATTAAAATAAAATTATACAAATATTTTAGATTAAGTTTAAAAAAGACGCTTAAATAAATAGAAGTATGTTAAATTAAAATTAAATAACTATTATATTATAAAAATTTAACTAAATTATATTATTTTCTCTACTAAACTTCAAGAATTTCTAAAACGCTTAGACTTATACAATTAGTCAAAACTAAAATCTAATAGTATATAACTTTTCTCATTTTTAATTTTTAAATGCTTATAAGTTGTCTCTTGTAAATTAAGCATTTTGATAAAAAAGGAAAATTAGAAATATAATTTTTACTTTTAATATACAATTTATAAATCCTTTATGCTTTATGTTACAAATGAATAGAAAATAAATTATTTCTTTTTAGAATATAACAAGATTGATGTATTATCATCTTTACTTATTATATGTCCATTCTTAAACAAATTTAAGTTTTATTTTTGACTAATTAATTTATAAAGATTTGTTTAATTACTTTTATTCAGTTTTAAAGAAAGCTCTAATTAATAATGATTTTTCCTGTTTCAACCTAAAGACTGATAACTTATAAATTAAAGTTATAAGATTATATTTGCATAATATTAGGTTCTCAGAAAATATAATAATTTGAATAAAGCAAAGATGCTAAAAATGATTATAAGTGTAGTTTAATTAACTATTATTATTTTATATTTCAAATTTTTAATTTTTCTCATAATTTTAGAAAATAAGCATTTTATTATTCAGCTATTAAAATATACCAAATTATAGATATTTATAGTTTATAATAATAATAAAAATGAACTTAGCGTTAAATAAAAGTTTGCTATCCCTGGGCTTTCAACCAGGTACCTGCAGACCAATTTTTTTACGTGGTAAGTCTTCATCGACCTTTTTTGTAAGTGGATGGTTACCATTATTAATTTTCTTTGTTGCGTATTAAAATTTTTATGTTTGCAAACTCCATTTTCAGTAATCCATAGTTTATTTAAAGCTTTCATGTTTTCTGCTCTTCTCTTATCTGTAAATTCTTTCATTCTTTGCAGTGTCTTAGTAAGTGATTTCGTGAGTAGCAATACCAACAATTTTTTTATTTATTTCTCAGTGTTCTTCTTTTTAAATATTTTATTTTCCAGTTGTTCAATTCTTTTAGTTAAATCTGTGCTTGCCTATTCTTAACTAGGTTTATTTTATTCTGTATTCTAAAATTGGATTGGAGTTTCTTCTTTAATCATGCATTGAGATTATTTAAAATTTGATTATGACATTTTTTATAATTACTATTCTGTAACTAAACTTCTTTTTATTAGCTAGCTTCTCAATATTTTTAATTCGTTGTTTTAATCTTCGATGCAATCCATAAGTTCTCGAATTCGATCTCCGTAATTGAATATCATTTCATCTTATTTAATGATCATTGCTTTCATTTTTTCAATTTACTCTTGAAGAAAGTTGTTACTCTAAGTTTGTGGATTAACTGACTCGGCTGGACCTATCATTATTTTTCCTTCAGGTGAAGAGCTAGATCTTATTATTGTCTTGCTTTCTTGCTTTCCTTATTTAGTTTTTTGAAAGACGGATCTATTATTCCATTTTTTTTAATATTTATAGTTTATATGTTAGTATATAACCTATATATAAATAATTTAGTGATCTTATTATAATTTTTAATCGTTATTCAAATATAAATCTATACAAATTATAAGAAAAATATTAAAACTTTACTATTTATTGTTTATATTTTAAGTATTCTGTTAATAGAAAATTCTTTGAGTCTTTAAACAAAAACAGCAAATATATTTAAAATATCATTATATCAAATTTGATAGATTCAAGTATTTATTAGTCTAAAATTATTTCTATGCTAGATTAAATTAAACGTCAATTTTTCATTTAATCAATTCAAAAATAACTAATTTTAAATATCCAAATTTAAGTTATTTACCACTAAAAAAATTAAATATAATCAAGCCATCTTCACAAGAAAAGCACATTGTAAAATTAAATATTTTTAAAGGTGACATTTTTAATAATTAATTAAAAACACTTCAAGTAATCTTCTTTTAATTAAATAAAAAATGAGAAACAAATAAATTATTTATTAAATGTACCTTTAACATAAATAAATTAAACATTTTAAATACTTATATTTTCATTCATAATTACTATTATTATATTTTAACTAACTTTTTTTTAAAAATAAACATGAATGAGCATATTTAAAAATATGTAGTTTTCATTTAAGAATTTAAAAAACTTATAAAATATAAAATATTTAATTATAAAAGAATTTAATCAATATTTTTGTATTATTTATATTCAATTTTTATATTTAATTGATATATTAAATATCAATTTTAAAATTATCAAAAGTATCTCAAGCTAATATAGCTTTATTAACTTTTATTTAATAGATTAAATTAAAATAAGCTTTCGTATAAATAAAAGGAAACGAGGAAAAAAGAAGGAAAATATTAAAAAAATGCATAAGATTATTAATTTATTGATAAATAAAGCAAATTTTCAAGTAAATAGGAATGCTAATATTATTGAAAATTATAGAAAAAACTAGCTTGGAAAATTAGCATTATTGTTTTGCTTAGAAAATAAACTTTTTAATTCAAGAAAAAAAAGAAAAAATAATGTAATCTACTAAAAACTTTGAAGAAAGATATAGCAGATAGAAAAAGAGTCAAACCTATTATATATTTAAATTAATTTTTAGAACAAATTAAATTAGTAAAATAAAAAAGTTAATCTTAATTATTGAATCTAATTGAATTTTCACAGAAAGAAATTTCTAGTAAGCAAGAGAATAAGGAATATTATTTAAAAAGGAATCTGATACAATAGCAATGATAATTGGCGAGCTTAACTGGGTGGTGAAAGGCTCAAAGTTAAAAAATGATATGTAATAATTAGCATGGCAATGGGCTGGCTCTAAACTAGAAATCCAGACTCACTTTGAGAAGAAGTCCAGGAACTTAGAGATTAAGTGAAAGACCTTAGAAAATAACTAATAAAGTCTCTTGAGAAGTAGTATAATACCAAGAAAAGGTATAACAGTAATTAATAGATACTAAAATGATGAAACTAAGAAGAGAATGAACATTCCTTACCTATTCCCCTTCTCCTGTAAGACACCAATAAGCCAAAACTCAGAAATAGTTCTACTTGTATGCTAGTGCTTGAAACTTCTATAGATAATGAAGAACTTACATAGAAAATAGAGGAACTACTGAAAATTTAAACTTATTAGGAGCAATAAGCGAACAAGAAAAAAGACAAAAGTTGTCAAAATTTAAGAAGAATGAAAATCGCCTCTACCGTTATCCTAGCGGAAGAATGTACAAATGGAAAATTCATTTTTAAATAGACTTTACCTACCAGAAGACTATGTCTCCATGCGCATCAACTGCTAGACAAGCCACGCTACTTTGATTTTTATAACTCACTGAAAGGAAAAGCGTAAGCTCTCCTTTTCTTAAAAAACGCTTAAAGGTTCTTTAACATATATTACTGACTACTTCATTATCTAAATTAAATTTAAGTTTTTTTAAATTATTTGTAAAGAAATTAACTTTCTTATTTAAAACTTTTTTACTAATGAACAATATATAATTTCATAAATTTTTTTCATATTATTCCGGCATAATTTTTTGATTAAAATAAAATTTTTAATAATTTTTTTATTCTTCAAATTTAATTCTACTATAAAGATTTATCATTAAAAAATTTCCTTTATTTCTTAAAATTATAAGTTCTGCTATCTTTTTTCTCAAATTGACAAACTTTATTAGATTTATTCTTTTATAAAAGTATCACGCTAATTTATTGCATCCTTTAATTTCTTACCATTTAAATAACTTTATACTATTTAAATTTTATTCTAATAAGATATCTTTTAATTTTAAAAAATCTAAATATGAATTTTCTTTTGTAAATTATTTAAAAATTTACAAAAATGACTTTTAATATTTTTCTTTTAATTTGTCTCTATATTTCTAAGCAGCTTAAGTAAATATTAAAAAAATTTTAAATTTATTATCTTAAAATTTAATTTCAATTAATATACTTTTATAAATACTAAATTTTTCATCTATTAGTACTGAATAATTACAACATATTAAAAAACCTAAAATTCATATTGAAAGATGAAAAAGTTTGTAATCTAATCTAATATTTAATCATAATTCAAAAATTATATTCAGCTTTCTTTAATTATGTTCTTGAAAACATTATGCTTTGAATAAATAAAAATAAAACTAATAATCTACTAATTTAAGTTAAATAGTTAAAACTGTTTTTAGCAATTAAAATATTCTATGATAATATTTATTAAAATTTATAGAAATTATCTTAGAAAGTTATAATTTTCAGTTTTTTTACTATTTTTTTATTTTGTGGATTTAAAAAATTGTATTAAAGAAATAAGTACTTATTACTTGTATTTTAATTAGTAAGTGATAACTTAAATAAAATATAATCAAAATGTTTCCTTAATTTAGTCTGATTTATTAAGATATCGAATAAACATTTTTTAATAAATTATTTAAATGGAATCCTTGAAGGAAAAATTAGCATTTATACTTCTTAAATTAACTAATTAATTTATATTAAATTTTAGAAAATGTTCTATAACTAAATAAATTTAGTCAAATATTAATAGTTAGATTTTGTAAAATAAGAGATAAAAGTTATATCAAAAAGCTTCTATTGAAAATAAAATTTAGAATTAATAATTTCTAAAAGAAATATTTTTAAAAATATGTAAGATAATAAAAGATAAGTAAAGTATATTATAAAAGGTACAAATAAGATTAGCTTATTATTATTAATAGAAACTAGACTATACAATTAGACCTTAATTATTTCAAATCATTTTATTAAATTTATTTTAAAAATTAAATTTTTTTTATATTTTCATGAATTGGAAACTGTCTTGATGATAGTTTAAAAAATAATATTTGAGCTTATTTTCAAAATAAATTGATTTTAAGTACAAAAAATTACAATATTAATAAACATATTCAGAACAGTATGGGTTTCTAATTAATAGCCTATAATAAAATATTACTAGTAAATTTAATTATTTTATTGTTAGTAAAAATATTTGTTATATTATTGATTTTCAAGTAAAATAAATTTAATTAACGCTTTTAATTTAGATAATTTTGATTCAATAAATATCTCAGTTCTCTTTTTTGTTCATTTCTCTATGTCAAAGCACTTAAAGTATTAAGAATGAAATAAAGAATATTTTGCTTAATAAAAAGAATCATAAAGGTTTTAAAATCTAAAAAATGTATTAAAAAATAAATTAAACAATAAACAAAGCAATTTTATCATTATTTTTCACGTAAGAAATTAAGTAGTTTAGCTTAAAAAGACCTTTTTATGTCAATATCCACATAGGACACTTTCTTTACCTGATTTTACCTCCAGTTCCATTTTTCTATAGATTCTTGCATATCACTTAAAGTTCAATTATGTATTATTTATACTTTATGTATTGCGCTATTTATTTTTTATGATATTGATTCATGCACTTTCTGAAAATCCTCCGGAAAGATCGCAACAAAGGCGTTGGTTTTGATAGAATTATCTATCTTGTTTCTTTTTCTTAGCTTCTGATATCCTACCTTTTCGGCTCTATTTTTTTCAGTGTTATTTTTACTTCGTGTTTAAATATATGGAGTTCTATAGAGATGCCATTCATACCGTAGTAGTAGCATTGATTCTTAGGATGTTTTTAATGATTTTTGGAAAGTAGGCTAAGTTGATGAAAGGGGTATACTTAATACAACTTCATAAGAGTTTCAAATTAGAGTTGACTGGAGGTTATAATCATTTCAGATTGTCCCTTTGTGGCAAGGTTACGTAGCCTTTGTTCCAGATTGCTGCTCCGATGTTCAATGTTGTCCTGATTGTATTGATCTCTTCGGTAAATTCTGGTTTTCTGTTTCCCTGTTAATTTTGACAGAATACAATTCCAAACTCAAATCGGCGCATTTTCTCCGTTTCTATTTGTTTTCAAACCTTACCAGTGGTACTCAGGTCTTTGAAATCTAACTCTAAGGCGAACCAGTCCTAAAATTCTAAGCTGCACATTGATAATCCCTCACAGCAGGCACATCTTATTTATGATGCTGTAGGATTCAGATGAGATAATTATTTCCTTGAGAGCTAATTGACAGGAATTTATTAGGTTTACCTTCATGTTTCTTTCCTTCTTAGATTTATTTTGTTCTTCTCGGCGGTGTTTAGAAATCTTTCTTAATGTCTTATATCTTTTTTAATTTTTTTGTATCTCATAAAAAAAAGTTAAAAAGCTTTGTTAAAGCCTTTGTAGTCAGCCATCTGACCTATTCTATCAGCTTATCTCCATTAATTTGTCTTGAATTTCTACTAGGCTTAGTTAGGCGGTGTAGCACTTCATTAGTGCACCATCCTTTAATATTCGGAATAGTTTTCATCTTGCATGTAGCGTTCCTAATTATTTATTCAAGGATTAAGATTTGAATTAAAGAATTTTTTCTATAAATGTTTCCGCTTTTTGTTGGATATATTCTAAATAGTTTTCTAAAAATATCTTATTTATTCTTTCTTTCAATTTCACTTAAGTAGCAGTATTTTCATCGGTGTTATTTATTGCACACGTAGCATTTTATTCTTCTTTTAGACTATTATTCCTGTAACACTTATTTAATTTAAAGTTACTACTTATTTTAAATAAACGTTTACTGTTTATTTTAATTTGAGGCTTCATTTTCTATTTCCATAGGATCTGATTAATTCTGTTAAAACGAAAATAGCGTTACCTGAATTTATTATTAAATTTAAAAAATTCTTTGTTCCAGTTTGTTTTCTATTTCTTATGATGATTAATATTGTTTTTCAAGTAAAGAAGTTATTAGTTTTTCTAATTTTTCTACTTTATCAGTGAGGTATCTATTTTTAAACATAAACTCTTTTAACGACTTAGATAATATTTCTATTTGAGTTTTTGTCGGAAGTTTTTTTAATTCTGGATTTCCAAGTGGTTAATGTTCATCATATCAATCATATTTCTCACTTTCACTCATTGTAATTATTTCGCTTTTTTATTTTTTAGAGAATTTTCCTGTTTAAATGTTTTTTTCAAAGTTCTGTTATTTCTTAGAAGCAATTATATATATATATATATATATATATATATATATATATATATATATATATATATATATATATATATATATATATATATATATATAATAAATAAGTAGGAAATAACACTATTTTTATAAATTATTTGTCTTATTCAAATTAATATAATATAAATACTCTAAAAAAGCTTCTAAAAATTATGAGCTCTAGCAAAAGAATGATGGGAGTAAGATTTAGCTGTCTTATTTTACCTTTTATCATAGAGAAGTCATTGATTGGATTCAATATCTTGAAGGAATACATCTAAAAGATTATCAGGCCTTGCAGCAGTTTAAAGTCTATAATTTTTAAATATACACCCATCATTCATAGTAATCACTACTTGTAGAAATTGTCCAGTAAAATACTCCGTTATGTGCATAAAAATGCCGTTAATAGAAATCAGTACGACAAGAGCCTAGCTTAACTAAATAATTTAAAGTTAATAATTAAAAATTAAGTATTATATATAAAATATAAATATATTTAAATATAAATAAAGTTAATCATCAAATTTTCTCGAATAATAGTTGTTAAAAGATAGAGTGAAGCTTTTACTTATAGTTAAAATTTAAACCTTATAAGCTGTTATTATTCTTGAAGAAATTAATCAAAATCAAATTGTAATAAATTGAGATATTTTGAGTTATTTATTTAATTAATAAAACTGCAGTCATAATAATTTAACAAAACTTATTATGTTTATTAAAATTTATTTCTATAAAATGGAAGGCTTCAAAAAAGGTTTCTACACCACCTCCAAGAAGGAGAGGAAACCAGAAGCCACTCTCAGCCAGTCTTCTTTTACTTAACCCTAACCTTTTTCTTAATAATCCGGAACATAGGTTCAAGAAGAACAGAAGTAATCTAAGAAAATCACCCCAATGCCTCAGGAGAAACCCAGAAAGCAGCCCAGGAGGTATCAAAATTTAATCCTACTGGCCAGATGAGCATGAAATAGCTCATCAAAGTAGTATTAAATCTCCAGGAAGAGATCAAGAAGCTAAAGAAAGACAATGAGAAGCTAATGCAACAGTTTAACCTAGCAGAAGGAATAGAATCAAGATTCATGTCCTAGGTAAGAGAATTAAGCGCTTTTTGGAACATATCACAAGATTAGAGTAGCTAATCCCAAAATTAGCTTCAGAAACAGACAGAACTGGTCAATAGACTTGAAAAAATAGAAGAGAAATTGCAACGAAAAACAGAGTAAAATGAGTAAAGAAGTGATCCAATGGTGATTGAGAAGGAAGACACAAGAAAACCTAAAAGAATTAAGAAAAGATGCTATTATTGTAATTCGGGAGAACATTTATGAAGAAGATGCAAGAAATTCCTAAGTTTCAAGAATTAATACTGAACAAAGCAAAGAAAAACTACAAGCGCAATAAAGGAAAAAACATCAACTGCAATAGAGAAGAGATAGAGAAAGACTTTATATGAATGAGCTTGGCAAGATCTACAGAAAGAAATCAGAACAGAATGAAAGATGAAACCGATGACAACAAGACCAAGTGAGAGAAGAATATAAAATTTTTAAACATTTTTATATAATTCCGGAGCAATCCGGCGATCGGCAGGAAGAGGTGAAATTACTCCAAGATTGTCAAAATTAATTTTATTATTATTATTCTGATATCTAAAATTTATTTCTTTATCTATCATAAAAAGATTTTAGCATCTTAATGACAGAAATAATTATAATTATTTTCCATACTTATAAATAAAAATGATTTTAGAACGCGTAGCACCTCATTGGCGCGCAGCTCTTTCAATATTAATATTTAATATTAAGAAAAATGTTCTCATGTATCTAGTTAAAATTCTAGAAGTCTAATGAGTAATGTCAGCTTCTCCAAATGGGGAATTTTCTTATTAAAAATTATTCTTAAATCTTGAGTCAAACGCTTCAGTCTTCTTGAATAAGGTCCAAATAAGAATTAGTTATTAAGTCATTAATTAGAAGGCCCGCCACTCAAACTTTCATACCGTTAGAGTGAACCTTTGGGGCAAGTTAGGTATGGAGTTTATCCACCCTTACAAATGGTTGCATCTAGTGCGAGATTACTCGCAATGCAGTATACACTGCACCAGATTACCTACTAGTTTTTTCTGATGCGGCTGATATCCATCTTATATTATATAAATAATAATAAATAAATTTGATTATAGAGCGCGTAGCACCTCTTTGGTGCGCAGCGCTTTACATATCTCAATATATGTTCGTTTCTTCAGGCAAGCCTTCAGGTAATAGAAATTCATCTCTTATTAGTTACAATAATAACTGCTAAAAAATCTTTCAAATTTGTCTATTTTGGAAAAGCAAATTAATCTTTTAAATTTGAAGAAGAAATTTAATATTTTTATCTAATTTGTACTTTCTCAAGCTACTCCTAGATAATTTAAATAATTAATAAAATTAAAATTTGCTTTATATAGTTTAAAATCAACAGTCAGTCAAACATACTAAATGAATGCTTAAAAACAGATTTTTTAATATAACTAATAAAACGCTATTTTAGTTAAGCTTAATAAGAAAATTTTTAAATGTATCAATGTAACGCAAAGCTATTTACTCTTTTAAATTTATCAGATGCTTAACTTAGAATTTATATTAAAACTAAGCTAAAATAATAAATTTTGGCAATGCTAGTGATTATTTTTAATAATATGCAAATTTAATAAAATAAATGCTCTTTACTATTAATTATTCGATATGTTTCTTATATTTTATTATTTTGTTAAATGAACTCAAGTTATTAAGAAAGAGTAAAAAGTTTTAAATAAAATATAGAAAGGATGTGTTGAGTTATTATAAAGAAATTAGAAAATAAAAAGTTTAAAGTTTCATATTAAAAGGAAATAGGAGTTTAAATAAAAGAAAATGATAAGTAAAAATAGTTAAAAATTAGTAAATCAAACTTTTTCTTTTGTATTAAATTAAATAAATTTGTTGAGACTTTACGAAAATTCTAGTTTGTTAATGATTATTTATATCATGGAAATTTTATAAAAGATCTCTATAGCAAAGCTTATTTCTGAAAATTGTCGAGGTATACTCGAAATATTTTCTCAATTTATTTATGTAAAAAACTCCTGAAGATATTCAATTTGCATTCTAATCAAAATTTAAGGCAGGAAATTTTGTTAAAATAAAAAGATTAAATTGTCAAATAAAGTGAAAAAATAAATTAAATTCAAAGTTTACCAAAAATTATTCTCATTACAGTGTAAAAAATAATTATAAGTATGAAAGGTATTAATTTAAAATTGTTTTGCTTTCCTGGACATCAAACAGTTATAAATTTCCTTTTCTCCATATTACAAAACAAAATTGTTCCTTTTCATTATATGAGTTTAAATAATTTGTTTGTCTTTTGTAAATTAATTTATCTAAAACTCTTTAAATTTAATTTTGGTTTATGCTTCATCGCTAAATTTTTTTAACTGCTATACTTTTAATGAAATCTTAAAGCTAGTCCAGATAAAATAAATTAAGCAGAAGAATCCATTAATAATAGATCTTATAATTATAATGATTCTGAGCATTTCAAACTTCTAAACATTTTTTATTATTTTAAGAATATTTATTTTGTATTTTTATCCCTCTTTTCTTATATTTTAAAGCATTACTAAACATGATTTTAAGCTATATGGTTTTCATACATACCAATTACAATAAAAATTATATGCTTGATTTCTAAAGCATTAAGTACTGAAGTAAGCTTAGTTATACAATAGAGTTAAACTAAAGCTAGATAACTTTTCAAATAAAATTAATTAAAAATGTTATTATAGAGTGCGTAGCCCTACAATAGGGCGCATCTCTTTAAAAAAGTCAATTTATAAGTCTCATTAATCTCCAATATTCCCATAGCATTCTCTCTTCTATTTGTGGGCAAGGTTGCGGTTCAAAATCTCCAAAGCACAAGACGCCAAAAGGCGATTACAGATAAATTTTCAACACATGATGAAGAGACTAATCAGGTCCAGCATTTAGAAAAGGTTGCTTCACAGTCAGTTAATCTCTGGGGAATTCTTCTCGCGACCTTAAAAGGTAAAGACTACCTTATTTATTTAAATTTATAATAATAATAACAAGTATAGCTTAACTTCAATAATTTAATTATCTATTTCTATTATTTTAGTTTTTCATAATTAGTAAGAGCAAGATTAAAAAATAACTAATTAGGGTAAGTTTTATTTAGTTGAACCATCACATATAAGAGATTATCTTGTTTATTATTTTTAGATATATAATTAATTAAGAGAAATTGACTTATTAAAAGTCATAGAATTAAATTTATTGTATTTTATTTTATCTTTAGATTAAAATAAAGCGATTTGGATCAAACTGAGTTATGTTAGTTTTACACCTCTTTAACTATTTTAATCTAATAGACTCTTAAACTTTCCTGAATTTGCTTAAATTAATTAATTTTTATCGAAGCTTTTAACTATGTTTTTTTCACTGCTAGCTTAAATATTTAACACAATGAAAATAAATAGCTTGGTATAGTAATTAGATAAGTTCTATTAAAGATAATTTTAAAACTAGCTGACTATATTAAAATCACTATGCAATCAAATATTTCTTTCAGCTACAAGAATTATAGCTACTATTTAACCAATTCAAGCTAGAACTAAAACAATTTTTGAATATTATTTTATACTCTAAGAGAAATTATTATTAACATAAATAATTGAATACATGCCTAGTTAT
The DNA here is from genome assembly GCA_946699065.1 of Loxodes magnus. Classification (NCBI taxonomy): domain Eukaryota; phylum Ciliophora; class Karyorelictea; order Loxodida; family Loxodidae; genus Loxodes; species Loxodes magnus. The sequence goes on from CAMPDV010000362.1 coordinate 58,199, forward strand.
TTAACATATGCCTATACTCTGATTATCTTTAAGTTGAATAGGTAGCTTACAAAAGTATAAATTTGGGAGCTTAATAAAACTGTAAAAATCTATCTAGCACTTAACTTCTAAATTTATTACTTAAGCTAGTTTGGAGGTTCTATTAATCTAATTTAGTATCTTTATTCCTTTTCAAATCTTAAGCTATTCTAAAAGTATAAAACAGCAATTTTCAAAATCATTTAGTCAATTTTTCCTAATCAGTCTTGATTTAGAAGCAAGCACAGAAAGTCTAAGAATATTAGAAGCAAGGATAAATTAAATATTCGTATCTATTGAGAATCAAATATATATAGTTGGAGAATAAACGAAATATAAATAGATAGAAGTTCGATAAAGAAATATCAACATAATTTATAAGTAAAGCATTGTACATAATTTAAGGGAGAAACCTTAACTTTAAAAATAAAGCAAAGCAAGCCTAATATAAAATAAGCCATTAATTATTTTCTGTTATTTAAAAAGAGCTTAGAATTTATTTTCGCAAACAATTAAATCAATAATGAATTGAAAAGAAATCAGTGCATAACAATTGACTAAGGTCTGCTTAGAATAACTTAATAAAAATTAACTGTAAGGATATAAAATAAAAAAGAGCTTTTATTATGTAATAATTATAAAATACTTTATATCCTAAAATAAAGAGCCTTTATTATAGATTTTTTCTGATTTAAAGAATACAATTATATTTTAAACTTTTCTCAAAGGAAATTTATAAAATGGAAAATATAGAAGCTTAATTCTTACGCTAGGAAGCAGAGACATAGTGTAATAAATGTGGTATAAATATTCTTTCAAGTGAATAACTAGAGCATAAATGCTTAAAAGCAATGAATTAAACTATTAAGGATCAAGGTATAGAAAATAAAAAGAAAATAATTATCTCAACATTTGGCTTTATTTTATATTTTTTCACTTTGTTTATTTACTATTTGATAATATCTGGAATTAAATCTGACTTTTAGGACTTAATTAGTAAATAAAACCATCAGTGAAAAGATATAAAGAACAATTAAAAATTTATGGAAGATTTATCTATACAACAAGAAGAGTTTAGCAATGCTTGATAAGTAGAAAAAAAACAGATGTAAGAAGAAATAGCTAAGCTTTAGGAATAAATGAATATAATAAGCAGCACAAATTTTTAGGCAGATGATTAGAACTGGAATAGAATTAATTTCAGTTAAAACTCAAATTAAAGTAGCGTTTCATATTCGAGTGCCATTGAAAGCGAAATATCATATATTAAAGATAATCTTAATAAAATATAGCAATAAAATTCTTAATGAGAGTAAGAATAAAATAGTCTTTAGTAAGAAAGGTAGAATCAGTCATAAAAGCAATATGAAGAGATAATGAAAAATTAGAATTAACTTTAGAGTAATTTCAGTTAGTTAAAAGATTGGTTCGTTCTATAACTCTAAGTTGTAAAAAATGAGCAAAAAAAAATTTAAAAAACCTTAAGTGAGAATTAAAGCTCAGACTAAAACTAAAATCAGACTGAAAATTAGAGTAAAGCACTAACAAATTTAACTGAGTCATAAAATAAGCAAAGCACTGAAGAATTCAGCTAGTAATATTATTAGTTTTAAAAATAGATTTATAAATTATAGTAAGATATAAGTGAACTATAACATGAAAATAAAATGCAAAACTAATAAGATAGTAAATTACAGAATCAATTACAAAACTAGTCATATTAACAATAGCAAACTTAATAAAATATAACATAGGAAAAGAGCAAAATTAACGAAGGAATTAAATAAAAGGAGTAATAGTTAGAAGGATTGAAATAAAATATTAGTTAACTTTAAGAAGGAAATAAGAAATAAAATTAAGTGAATTAATAAATTAACGATTAGATTTAAAATTAGACAACAACTTACTAAAGCTTTAAGCAAAATATAACTCAATAAAAAGGCTAAGTTTATAATGAGTTCAGTTAGATAAAATAAAACTTAAGTGAGATTTAAAATGAAAATAGAAAATAAGAATAGACTGATTTATAATTTTACGAAATGATACAAAATTAAAAAACTAATTAGGAAAAAATAGAAAGGAATATTACTTAAGAAAAGAATTACATTTACAAACAATTTTAATAATAAGAAGATGATATTATAAAACTATAAAAAAATATAAGCTTTATTTTACAATAAAACAATAACTAGAGCAAAATAGATTAAAACTTTCAAGAGGAAATTAAATTTTTGTAAAGTGTATCTCTAGCTTCTTAATAGGATATTTTAAAATTAAAAAATGATACCAATCTAACTATACAAGTTTTGGAGAATAAAATCTAAGATTTAAATCAGGATCTGAAAGTCGTGTCACAAAATTTGGCCTAAACCTTTTCTTAATTGTCTTAAATTGATAAGAAACTAGTTTTGTTTGACTAAGTTTATTAAAACTCTTCAGTTTTTTATTAATTTTATATAAAATCAGTTTGAAGGTTTGATTCTAATAAAGTTCATAAAAATATACAATTAAGCGAAGAAAATAGTGTGGCTAAAAATACAGGTAGTGACTGAAGTAGTGTTCTATTTGGATTTGAAATTTAATATGGAAAAACTTACGAAATAGAGTTTTAAGTTATATAATATAGCAATATGATGATAGGAATTACACCAAATAATCAAGACTGAAAAAATTTAGATGATCATATAGCTTTTCAGAAAGATGGATATGCGTTTTATTTCAACAATAACGCTTACTATGAGAAATGGACTAACGATGATAATTAAGGCATTTATGGAAGAAGAATACAATCTAACGACATAATAAAGATGATAGTAAACACAAAGTTATTTAGCTTATTCTTTGAAATAAATGGAATAAATTATGGTGTGATTTTTGATAATATTGACTTTAGAAACCAAATATTTTATCCAGCAATATCATTAAAAACTGTGAATGACAAGATCAAACTCTTAAAAGCTAATATGAAGTGAGCAATAAGAATTTTAAAATAATTTAGTTTGAGAATCTTTATAAATAATTAAAGTTCTACTTTAAATAAACTTAATGAAGCTATTTATTTTTCTTTATTCTGTATTCATGTAATTTTAAAATAGATTTAAATTATTTTATTTTTAGCTTAATGGATGCTATTACTTGAATTGGTAGGCTTAATTTTAATTTAAATATAAATTATATAGTAAAGAGTAATTTTTTTCAAACCTAATGATAGAATTTATTATAATTTAAAAAGTGAACATAATCAGTAGTTAGCATAGATAGAAGTTTATATCCCATAAATTAATTGATATTAATATAAGGAATTAAAATAAAGGTAATTTATTATCTTTTAATATAGATATTTTGAAATAATTCTAAGAGCTTATATTCCTTTTATAGATAAACCATAATGACAAGTCATAAAAATTAACTTTTTTATTGAAAAACAAAAAAGGTTAAGAAAGTTAATTTAAGGATTTTATGGCTTTAATAGGAAAGGTTTAGAGGTTAAAATTTAAAAATCTTAGTCACGATTTTCATAAAAATAATTATTAGATTATTCTTTTTAAATTCCTTAAAATATATTTGTATAGCTGCTGGTTATAAAATTAAATAAAAATCATAAGAATAGTTGAAGTTATGATGATAAGTACTAGAATAATCTCAACTGTTGGATAGTTCATTCTAGCTCTTTAGAAAGTCAATATAAAATTTCAAAAAGTATAATAAAAGAATAATTAGCAGATATCGAGCAACCATGCATAGTGAAAAGCAAATATGAATTTACTATATAAGTTTGAAAGTACTAATATCGTTTTTATAAACATTACTACAATAGCTGATTTATAAGAACCATAAGACTTATTTTATGCTAATAAAGACATATAATTGATTTATACAAAATTAAGCATTGCTAACTATGGTGGCTGTATGTATTTTATAATTAAAATGAAGGTTTAAATTGATAGAAAATAAGTTATATCATTATTTATTTATAAGTCTCTTTATAAAAGCAAGGTTTACAAAAGAATATTTTTGATGATATTTTTAATTGAATTTGTGAAAAAAATCTTTAAAACAAATCTTTTTTAAAAGTTGGAAAGAAGAATAAATTATTACTTCATATTGTAGTTTAATAGCCTATTAAGTTCGATCAAGAATATGTGAAAGATCTTTTAAATAACAATGCATATCTTTTTTTAAGTTGTTCTAAATTAATAATTCTTTTCGTTTTTTCATATTTATTAAGAGGTATTTTTCATATAACCTTTGTATAATAATTATTTAGCAACTAAAACTCAAGGTAAGCTTGATAATATCGCTTTATTTAAATATGCTTTTTTAATTAATATCTATAGCATAATTTTCAAGCACTAGTTATCATATCCACGAGAATTATAAAGTCGGCTCTATAAATACTCTGCTACTTTCACGCACTTGCATATGATTCCATATATTATTTACCAATTTTACATAAATTTTGTAAGCAACACTCACACAATAGCAACATTAACTTACATCAGATATTAAAGTCAAATTTATAGCTCTCATTCAGTAAAATTAATTATCTATTTATTCTATCTAGCAAATCAATTTCTTTAGTAAATAATAATAATAATCATAAAGTTTAAAATCAGAGTCCATTTAAGCTTATGCAAATTTATTATTCACTTAAAAAGGTTTAGTCAATGAATGAGAGAATTATATAATTTAAATATCTATATAAATGGCTTAGCATGAGAAGTTAATTTAGCTTATTTTCTTAGTCCTTCATAGTTTATATTTTATTCAGTTTGCTTTGGAATTTCAAGGGAAAAATAATAATATTGCTATTAAACTGTAACTTTATAATTATTTCTTAATAAATCATCTGATAGCAATTTATTCTCTTAACTTAAGATAAAAAAGTTGAAATAATCAAATTGAAGATGTTATATGATAAAGTGATGAAGATGAAAAATCGTATAAGTATTATAATCATTTTATAGGATGAATGTTTCAGTGCTTTTTTACTTTTTGCTTTAGTTTTGGTATAGAGGAATAATTAATTTAAAGAAGATGATTTCATATAAGAAGATAAATTTAACTATCTTACAAATTAATTATTTGCATATAAGGAATTTCTTAGATGACTAAAAGGTATAAAAATAGAGATCTTAATATTTAAATATATTAAGTTAATATGATAAACAGGTATAAATTAGCTAGGTATTGAATAACTTAATTAAATGTATGGTAACTTTAAAGAGATGCATTGAACTTGGACTTGGAAATCAATATGAAGCAAAAAGAAATTAATTACAGATAGTAGAATTAGAAAATATCAGCTTTTTAAATAAAGGCTATTTGAGAAAAATTGAACGTCATAACAATTCTAGTTGATAAATAGAGACATGAAATTTCTTTGAAGACTTTTGGATTAGACGAATTATAGTTCAACTATGAACTGTTGAAAAAGGAATTAAGCTTCTATATTTATTTAGTTTACGATTTAAGTTTATGCACAATTTACTAAGCCTCCCAATATTTTTATTAAAAGTAAAAATAAATTCATTAGTTAAATCAAGTATTATAGGTTTAAATACTTAGCTTTGCCTCTATAATAAGCAAATTAATAATTGAAGGATTTATAGAATATCTCTAAATGTAAATATTAAATGTATTATCTTTATCTCTTTAAATATGAAATCATTTTATAGATTTTAATTCGTATATAATCATTTTCATTATGTAATTTTTATCCTCTATATGAAAGAGTTTAATTAAGATAAATCTCAATAGTTATAGAAGAATCTAATCTGGAATTTTTTTAATTTGTTGCCTCAAATTTTTACCGAATTAACCTTTGATCTCTTTTTGTTAAGGTTATTCAGATAATGTAACAAAGCTAAATCTCTTTTTCTATATTCCCTTGAAAGTACAATCTATTTAAAATTCTCTTAATGATTTCTATACTGAATATTTATCCTAAAGGACATTTGTTCCCATTTTCTTTTATAAATTTTTCAATTAGAATAATTTTAAATAGCTGAAGATGACAAATAACAAGAAAGGTCGTTCATTCTTGCTTCTTATTATTAAATATCTTTCTAGTGAGAATTTTATAAATAGTTGTAATATTCTATATTTAAGCAAAATATTTAAATCAATTTCCTAATTTTATTCATAAAGGTATGTATTTATATGACTAACCAAAAGTTTCTTTGCTTAGCTAATTGAAGAATAGCCAAGTGTACTATTTTAAATATTTGGCTACTAATGCTTTTAATAGACTTGTTGCTTTTAAAATTTTCTAATGTGATTATTAAAAAAAATTGCTTTATTAGAGATCAAATTTGCTAGATAATACGTTCTATCTCTAACCAAAGTTTTGAACATAATTAGATTAGAATAATTTAATAAAGTTAAAAAGTAAAATACCGCATTAATAGTTAAATGATAAGGAATTAATTAAGTTAGAAAGTGCTTTATAAGATAATTGGTAAAAGTATATTAAATAGCTTGTAATATTTTAAATGATGAAAGATATACGAAAATAGATTTAAAATGGAATCAAATTTAACTAGTTAAAATGCTATTCCTAAGGAAAAAATTGAAAGAGTCAATATTTTAGGGTATGGAAATTTTGGAACAGTTTGACTGAGTAAATATGATTCTAGTACTGATGTTGCAGTCAAAGAATTTTTTATGACAGAGTTTACAGAAAAGATGTAGGAAGAATTCGAGAATGAAGTTAATATTATGCTAAAAATGAGACATCCAAATGTAATTATAATATATGGATATATTCAATCCCCTCCTAGCCTAGTAATGGAACTAATGCAAGGAAATTTATTTAGTCTTTTGCATAGTAAAAAGGAAATTACTTGGGAATAGCGCTATAAGCTTGCTTTTGAAATAGCGTCTGGCTTATAATATATTCATAGTTTTGGAATTATTCATAGAGATTTGAAGAGTTTTAATATCCTTCTTGATTCAAAAAATAAAGCTAAAATATGTGATTTTGGATTATCTCGTGTGAAGACTTCCTCTCAATCGCTTAAATCATAATCGAAAGTAGGAACATATTAGTGAATGGCTCCTGAGCTTTTATAGATAAAGCCTAAATACAGTTTCTAATCAGATATCTACGCTTTAGGAATGGTTATGTGGGAACTATCAGCAAGATAAATTCCTTTTGATGGAGTAGTAAACGAGGTTTTGTTTAGTCACATTTAAAAAGGAGGAACAGAGGAAATTCCTGAAGATTGTCCTTAAATTTTTGCAGAAGCTATTTAAGAGTGCTGGAAAAATAAACCTGAAGAAAGAATTAGTTTAGATAAGTTGAAATAAAAATTAACTCAAGGTTTGTCAGCATTTAGTGGAAAAGATTAAGTCAGCCCTAGCGAATAAGTGGAAACGTAATAAAATTAATAAATCTTACCAAGTATCACTAAAGCAGTGTCATAAGATTAGAATATTGAAAGTAAATAAATTTAAACAATGCAACTTAGGTAAATAAAATCAAGTATATAGGAAGAAAATAAAGAAAGACATAGCATAAGTAAATTATTTTTATTATAGACTAAGAAATTGATTAGCTAAACCAAAAAGAAGAAAATTTCTAAGAAATACCTCAATTCAAAAAATAATCTCTGTCAGAGAATATTTATTTAAATTAAGAAAAGGTAAGTAATTAAAAAACTAACTAAATTTTACTATTCCAAAAGTAGTAAAACTAACAAGAGGAAACAAAAAAAGAAACTCAGAACTAAGGAGAAGGAAAAATATGCATTGAAACTAATGTAGAAATAAATAAATAATATCTTGATTAGTAGTTATCTGAAAATTCCTAAATATAAAAAAAATCGCTTGTTTGAAATTTAAGATAATATCTAAGAGAAAACAAAAATGCAGAAGATATTTCTCCAACAAAGCATAATCTAAATTCTACCTCGAACTTCATAATTTAAACAAAACCTACTCAAATAAAAACAATTATTCGTGATACAACGTAAAGAAAGATTTATGATACTGTATAATGTAAGTTCGGCAAATAAAAAAATTAGATTTCAAGAGCAACAATGGGTAATTATTCTCAAATACTATAAATAAATGAATAAGTATTAGTAATTTCTGGAGGTGAAAATTAGAATCAGCAAAGATTTTCAATTTGTTAAGAAGAAATTAGTTAAGACTACTGTATGGAAAATAAAAGAAAAGAGCATAAAAAAGTTTTAGATCCTTAAGGTAGAATTTATATAATATCAGGGATACGAACTAATACTTGTGAAGTATTTGATTTATAAAGTTAAAAATTTAAATCAATAGCTGATATTCCTTAAATTACAAGTCATTTTGGAGCTTTCTTAGCTGAAAATTAGATATACGCAATTGGAGGAGTAAATTACTTTTGTAATGAAGAAATATTTCAATACGATATCTCAAGAAATCAATGGTCTTTAGTCAGCGTGAAGCTTCCAACTTCTGCCCATGAAACTGCAGCTTTTTTAAATTCTAAAGAAGGAGCTCTCGTCTATTATAATGGTTGGTGCAACGATTATACGTATATATTTGACTTTAAATCTCTTTAATAGTAGAAAGATAACTTTACAACGTCTAAATCTGTTTTTACACAGCCCATAGTAGATGATGCAAGTGTTTATTAATACAATTATGACAGCCAGCTAGCAAAATATGATTTGAAGTTGTCTCAGTGGATTCTATTAAAGGAATGAAGATTTAACTTTTTAATCTTAAACTATCTTATTAAATTTTAATTTTAAATAACTATTAATAAAGACTAAGATGATTAAGCATCTATATAATAATTAAAAAATATCAAGTTAAATAATATTCTATTGCTATAATTTCAGTTTTTAAATTATTTTCTTTTTAAAGTTGTGATTTTAAATTAAATTTTAGAGATCATACATTTTTTTAATATAGTTTTCTAGTATTTATTTAAAATTTTTGTATGTATTTAAAAAAATAATTAAAAAAAGCAGCATATAAATTAATTATTTTCATAAAAATTGCAATGATGCATTATGATGTTTTACTTGTGTAAATCATAAAATTGAAATTATTATTTTAGATTGAAATGGCTTTTGCTAATGTTTAGTTCATTATTATTTAATATAAAAAAAATGGCACCTAAGAAATAATAGACCTCTATTAACGAATACTTGAAAAAATAAGAATAACCTAATTTAATTGAAGAATAACCTTAATAAGATAAAGATTAATAATCTAAGGAATCCTTTGCATAATCAGTTCAGCAAAGGATATCAAATATCCAATATGACTTGAAAAAGCAAAGATAAAAAATAGAAAATTTAGAAAATTTACTAGAAAAATTAATGGAATAATTAAACCTATAATTCCCATCCATAGATGAATCATTAAATAAAATCTAATCGTAAATAGTAATTAAATTGGAATAAATTGATAAATAATTTAACGAAGTCCCTCAAATGTTCCAATTTCATTTTTCTTAAATTGAATATCAAATAAAGCAACTTTAAGAAAAACAAGAATAATAACAAGTAATAATTTAAAAATAATAAGATTAATAAGATTAATAATCAAATATCCCAATGGAAATCGAATCGGAATTCTAATAATAAGAAATAAATAAGATCAATTATTATCGCAAAAAGATTCGGTGCAATTTATGCTAGAAAAATCATTGCTGGAAAAAATGCTGGAAGAAACAAGAAATTGAAAAAATTAACAAGTAATAAATATTAGACTAACTTTTCAGAATATGACCAACAAGAACAGGATAAGTATACAGAAAGAAATTCTACAACTCAAGAAACAACGAGTTTTATAAAAATGGAAGAAGAAACTATAACGATAATTAGTGGATGAGGGAGAGACAAGGATGGCGGACTAATGTAGTCCTACGCAGTCCTTTAGTTCAGGAAAGAGTAGGAATAAAAACAAGTGAACCCTGGAGCTCTTTTCTAAGATTATAAACTTAATTTTTTTTTAATTACAAATGTTTTCATTTTCAGATCCAAAAATTTTATGTGTTTTATTATTTTTTTCTTTATTTTTTTTCCAACCTAATTATATTATTTAAATTTTTTGTATGCTTTATTTTAATAATATTTAATTAGTAATTTTAATTAATTAAAACAAAACAAAAGGTTTTCAGTGAAAAAATGTATCTTTAGTATGCTAAATACTCCGAAGTAGTGATCAGGTTCCCTGATTCCCTAGTTTAAAGCAAGCTCAATTCTAGGGTTATACTACTTCCAATTAAAAGCTTCTTCCATATTAACCATCGTTTGTTGGATAAAAAGTGGATATGTCTTTTCAAATTCGCTTGCTAATCTTCTAATTTAATTACAATTCTTCCAGAGGTGTCATGTACTGTAAAAATTTAGTATTTCTTTAATAAAGATTTTATTTTCTTATGTTCTCTCTATTTTCATTGGGATAACTTAATTTATCTCTAATAGCTGCTATTACTTTTTGATTTAAGAATATTTCTATTTTCTTAACTCTGCTTTCTTAATCATAATCAATTTTCTTGCTTCATTATTTTCCATTTTGTTGTTGTATTATCCACAAATCTAATTCATATTCTTCTATCTTCGTCTTATATTGCTTCTTTGAGTTTTTGCAGGGTGTATATAAGTATAAGTTTGTGGCATGAATATCGATTTCATGCTAGAATTATTCCAGTTCTTTTTTAGTTCTATTAAAGTTCAATTAATCTGAAAATTATTTTTAAAGTCTTTTTCTAGTCTCTTCCAAGGACTTATTCTTTCATTAGGTCTCTCCAGTCTTCATTTTTTATGAATTTCCAACTCTAAATTCTTCCTCCACTATTTTTTCAGAAAATTTAATTTTGTGCTTTTAATAGGTCTTAGTATTTGCCTGTCTACCTTGGTAGAGTAGGGTTGAATGCATTAAGTAAAAAAAGTTTAGTCTCAATCACGAAAATATTAAGGATGTTTTTGAAACCATATAAATTTATCTTCTTTCTCTTCTATTGTAATAATCATTATGAAATGATCTAAAGAGTTTAAGTTTTTGATTTCCCAGACTTTCAACAAGTACTTACATCAATTATGTTAACGTGGATGAATACAACACTCTTTTTTTGTGATAGGCTAAACCAATAATTTTTTAAATTTCTTACACATATTTCTATTCGCATACTCCAGCTTCAGTTATTCAAAATTAATTTAAAATCCTTCATATTTTTATTATTCTTTTATCTGAATTTCTCAAGTTCAGCATTGCCGTAATATATAATTATTGCCTTGCCTTTTTCGGTCTATTTTTCTTGGATTTTTTTAAATTTCTTATTTCTATTTGTAATTTTATGTCAGCTTTTTCTTTTTGTTTCATTTCTTAATAAATTAACTTAAGTAATCTTTTTCAATAACCATATTTTATTATTAACTAACTATCTATTTTGATTGCATAAAGCCACTATTCTGTTATTGAGTTATTTTATGTTAACAGGCGAAGTAATGCTAATAACTCATTATTTTAATCGTCAATATTGTTCACTAGTGCTCTAATTTCTTTCCTTAATTGAAAATTGTTTCTTCATACTTTTAAATTATTTTTGCGCTTAATCTAATTTATTTTAGTCTTCTGATCAATTTCATTTTTAGATTATCTTATCTCTACAAGTCCGATCAAATTTTACCTTCTGATGAAGAACTTGGCTCCTCTGGCTTCTATTTTTTTCTCCACGTCTTTCAGCATTTTCTCTTAAAATTTCTAAGTTAAAAGAAACAAAATCGATAATGCTTAATGAATTTACTTAATTTTAAAGCTAAAAAATATAAAAATTTTTTAAATACGAGTATTAGATCATTTAATTGTATAACTAGTAAAAGTTCTCAAATCATTTTTAATTTCAGTGATCTACTTTAAATTAACGTAAAACTAGAAGAAATTATCTTTGAGAGCTATATATATTTATGCTTCTGTATCATTTGAATAAAGCTAAGATTCATTTTATTATTATTTTTCAAGTTTTTATTCAAAAGACTTGTTATTAAACTAGTGCTATTTTAATCTTAACCTTTAAAGTATAAAATATCTCTATAAAAAAGGTTAAAATATTAAAATTTCTATTAAAATGTCCTATTTTTATAATTTTTTTATTTTAGTCCTTCTTTTTATAAACTTTAAACATCCTTATTTTTATTTTTCAATACCTTTTTATTAATATTTTTAAAACTTTTATTTTATGCTAACTTTCATTAATCAATCTGAATCCCTTCTCGCTCATAATAATTATTTTTTCAACGTTAAAAGTTTTGAAGGACTTAAATCCTTTATCAATATATTTGGAGTAGCACTAACATTGCAGCATTAAACTTTAAAAATATTATCCTTTTATTTTTAATACGATTTAGTATTTTAAATACATAAATAAAAAATTTATTTAATATTTTAAAATAAGCTTTTAATCAAAGAATCTTATCCAACATTAATCTTAAGACTTGTAAAATTTACTTTTTATTTTTGCTTATTTGTTTTATTCCATTTTACTTATTATATGCTTTGCTTTTAAATATTATCAGGTTTATTTTTTATTTTTTTATATCTATTTTTTATTATTTTTCTTATTATAACTTTATTTTTACATTTTAATCAAAAATTCTTAGATTTTTTTATTGCTTTTTAGCTTTTGATTTATTATATACCACTAATTTTATAATAAGTTTTTCCTAATTGAGCATCTTATAGCAAATTTTTATTCTATCTTTTTTTTTGCAATTTTTTTTAATATTTATTTGTTATGAAATGTAGAAACTTTCGCTTTTTTTTTTCAAAAAATATATGTATAACTTAAGTTTTTATAAAATTGTTGTATTAAATATGACTTTTCATGTCTTTTAGCTTAACTTCCTTTTAAATAAATTTTCAGGTTTACATAATAAAATACTTTATATATTTGATCTTATTAGATCTTTTAATAAAGGGAAGCAAGAAAGGAAGTTAAAAATTTTATGAATTGTTTACCTTTTAAATTTTTAATTTCACTTTAAACTAAACAATCTCATCAACTTTATTTTATAAATATCTTTAAAGAATAGACTAGTAAAGCTAATTTCTAAGTTTTACTACTTTAGATAGTAAGACTTAAATATAAGTATTATACTTCTAAAATTTTTTCATAATCCTAAGACTGGAAAAAGACAAAGCTTTTAGGAGACAAAATTGTACATGAATAACCTTCTTGATCCATATAATAAGATATAAATTAAACTATTATTAAATACTTTCAGATCCAAAGACATAAATATATTTATTTGTTAAGAGTAAAAGATCAAAGGAAAAGAGAAATTTAATATGAAAATATTGATTTATAGTTAAACATATTTTACATATAGAATTACCTCAAATATAAAATTAAATAATACAGCTTTAAATTAGTAAAACTTTAATGTTTGATATATACAATAAAATAAGGATTATTTTGGAAATATAAATTAGAGGCTTTTCTTTATAGCATTCATATTATAAGATATTGTTTAGTTAATTTAGAGTTAAAAGCTAAAAGAAGTTTGACTGAAAATGATCTAAACAAAAAACAAAATTAAATAATATTTTATTTAATAAAATTAAAAATGGAGCCTAAGTAATAGCTATCTCTTGGTTCATTCTTCAAAACAAGAATAATAATCTAATCTTTATGAATAAGTGCCTCAATAAGCTTAAGAAATATAATCTAAGAAAGCTTACGTATAATTGGCGCAACGAAGAATAACAAATATATAATATGAATTAAAGTAACAAAGATAAAGGATAAAAAAATTAAAAAATGCTAGAAAATCTGATTGAATAACTAGATCTTTAATTTCCATCCATAGAAGAAACTTTTAAAAGGTCTAATCATAATAGTATTTAAAATGGAAGAAAACAACAAATAATTAAATGAAATCCCTTAAATGTTTTAATTCCAATTTTCTAAATTTTAACAGCAAATAAAAGAATTATAAGAAAAGTAAGAAATATAATAAGTAGTAATTTAAAAAACATTAAATCAGTAATCAAGTATTCCAATGGAAATCGAATCCGAATATCAACAATAAGAATAAAACAAGAAAAACTTCTATCCTAGAAAAATTTGTTGTTACATATGTTAGAAGAATCAGTGCTGAAAAAAATGTTGAAAGAAAACAGAAATAGAAAGAATAATAAGAAATAAATAATTGAAGAATTTTTCTGCATTTGATCATCAGAGAAAGGATAAATATAAAGAAAAAATTCTATAACTCAAGAATAAACAAATAGAATAACAATTGGAGAAGAAACCAGTAGGACAAACGGATTTGGGGGAGACAAAGGATGGCGGACTAATGAAGTTCTATGATATCCTTTAGTTTCGGAGAGAGCAGGAACAAATAAAAGTTATGTGTGAAGTTTTTCTCTAATATTATAAGTTTTATTCTATCCATTTAAAAAAAAAGAATTTGGGGAAAAAAGAAAAAATTAAATGGTAACTTGGTACTTAAAAATTAGAATAGTTTTAATTTAAACAGAAATATAGATAAACTGAGAAAAAATAGGGTTTCAATGGTATTGTTTAATTAATTTTAGAATCAAATAAAATTATAAAGAAAAGAGATTTAATCTGATTAAAAGAAAATTGTCGAAAAGAGATTTATAATTCAGCAATAGAATAGACATTCTTATAAAGATTTTATATTGAAAAAGTAGAAAAACATTAATAAATGATTTTAGAAAACTAGTAAGTAAAAGAAGATTATGACAAAATTTATTTAAATTACTAAAAATCCAAGAAATGAAATCCCATCTTAAATTAAACTTAGTAAAATGATAAAATTTATGAAATTATTTTGACTTAAACTGATGAAAAATATAAAGAATTATGAAGAATTTTTTAAGATTGATAATGGATAATGGCATGGACAAGGTTTGGCAATGCTAATAAACATTCTGAATGTTGAATGAAAAACAAATATAAAAAATTTATCTAAGAGCAGACTGACAAACAAAGGTAAGATTAGGATGACTTTCAAACATTTGTTGAATTTAATATTTTAATTATTCAATTAAAAATCTTGTTAATTCTAATTATTAAGTAAGTTTCAATAGTTTATAGTTAGAACTTTCAATATTTTTATCGTGGTGTAATATTCATAAAACGATATTCCTTGATAATGATTGGTATTTAAAAAATCAATGCTATTGAATGTCATTTCACTGTTTTCTTTCTTAATTTCAAAAGATAAAATGCGTCTTGATGTGCTTATTTTAATCTTTATTATACAAAATTGCTTCTAAGAAATAACAGAACTTTGATTAAATATTTAAACAGGAAAATTCTCTATAGAATAAAAAAGCGAAATAATTACAATGAGTGAAAGTGAGAAATATGATTGATATGACGAACATTAACCACTTGGAAATCCAGAATTAAAAAAACTTCCGACACAAACTCAAATAGAAATATTATCTAAGTCATTAAAAGAGTTTATGTTTAAAAATAGATACCTCACGGATAAAGTAGAAAAATTAGAAAAACTAATAACTTCTTTACTTGAAAAACAATATTAATCATCATAAGAAATAGAAAACAAACTGGAACAAAGAATTCTTTAAATTTAATAATAAATTCAGGTAACGCTATTTTCGTTTTAACAGAATTAATCAGATCCTATAGAAATAGAAAATGAACCCTCAAATTAAAATAAACAGTAAACGTTTATTTAAAATAAGTAGTAAATTTAAATTAAATAAGTGTTACAGGAATAATAGTTTAAAATAATAATAAAATGCTACTTGTGCAATAAATAACACCGATGAAAATACTGTTACTAACTTAGCGAAATTTAAAGAAAGAATAAATAAGATATTTAAAAAAAACTATTTAGGATATATCCAACATAAAGCGGAAAATTTATAGAAAAAAATTCTTTAATTCAAATCTTAATCCTTGGAGAAATAATTAATAACGCTACATGCAAGACTATAACTATTCAGAATATTAAAGGTCGGTGCACTAATGAAGTGCTGAACCGCCTAAATAAGCCTAATAGGAATTCATAACAAATTAATGGAGACAAGCTGATAGAATAGGTCAGATGGCTGACTACTAAGGCTTTAACAAAGCTTTTTAACTTTAACTTTATAAAGATAAAAGGGCTTAGTTCTAGTAAACTAAAGATTAGTTATTGAGATCGGATTCATCTCTGGAAGTTAGTATTTCATTTTATAGTTCACTTAAATTCAAGCTGACTAAGCTTATATATCTTTCAAGTACCATTAATAAAGATTCACTTGTTTTTTTAATCTTATTTAAATTAAGTGCCATATTTTAGCTCTCTCTTTGAAGATTGCTAACACTTTTAGAAATTAAATAAATATCGGATTTGAGTAAGTTATAAGTCAAATTTTATTCAAGCATTGAATTCTTCAATAAGCTATCATAGAATCCATCTATTCTATTAAACTGCCTAGTAAAATTAGAGCTTTAATTCTAGGATTAAAAATTCAATATATTTTCAAAAATTCCTTGTATTGAAATAATTTTGCTCTCTTATTTTGCAAATCTAGTTAACCTTCTTCTATCATTATATTTAACTTTATTTAAATAATTTTATTTCAGCTATTTCAATATTTAAGGAAAGTTGAATTTAGAAAATGTAAACTATAAGGGATATTGAAATGACTACTTCTATAGCATGCAATCATTAATAGCGATTTTGTTTATTTTAATATGAATTTGATTAGTTTAAAAGACTTTCCTAGTTGCCACTTTCTTCTGAAATCTCTTCATTATGGATTTAGTCACCATTAAATTGCTACTTAGAAAATCTTGCTCTTACATTATAAAAATTAAAGAAAAGGGTTTTTGATTACTTTACTAACCAACCTTTAATTATCAATAAATATGAAAAAAATTGAACTTAATCGACTTTAACAATTTGTTTATAAACATTAAAAAAGGCTATTTCAGTTCTTAGTTATGACAATCTAGAATGATCCAAAGTTTATACATAATCTCTTGAATAAATGGATGTAAAATGAAAGAAACTATCTAAGAAAAAATGACAATTGAGAAAAATAATTTCTAAAAGGGTAAGAAACTATTTAAATAATAAATTGCAGTCAAATAATAAATTTTGCTTCTTTTAGAAAAATTTTTTTATAATTTTGTTCTTAAACTTTTCTCACTATTTAGCTATATATTTAGTAAAAATGTTAGGCTTATTTTAAATTTATTTATCCTAGTCATAAACTAAACCTTTTTAATTATTTTTAATTATGACTATCTTAATAAATAAAAGGAATTTCAAGGATGATATTTTAGGGTGCTTTATAAATTGTTATAAAGTCACACTTTTACAAATTTATTACTTATCACAACTACCATGTTATGCTTAAGATTTATTAGGTGCTTTTATATACATATTGGCTTTCTAAATAAATATTCTAGATTTTATAGCCTTCTTACTTTAAGCTCTATAACTCTTTATTTCTTCTTTATCCTAAAATATTAAAGTAGATCTCAATTGTTACTGAAGTAGTTATTTCATAATATCCTTCTTTTATTAACTTTGCAATTTGAAAAATTAATACCATTTAGATGCATACCTTAAAAATATATATTCAGCTGACTAAAACAAATTTGCATCTATTAATAAATATCCTTAATTGAAAGCAGCAAAGGAGTTATTAAGATAGCAGTCTCTTTTCTATTAATTATATTTCTTCTTAGCGACTGATATTATTATATAAAACTAAATATTTTTCTAAAATCACTTGAAACAAACTTCACAAGAAAGAAAGCTATTTAGAATTAAAATTTTTAAAGTTTCCAATTCATAAACTTTAGTAATAGCTTTTTCCATAGCTAAATTAAATTTAATCTTCATTAATATCATTCTAAATAAAAACTAAACTGGTTTTCAATTTTAAAAAGCCTTATATAGTAAATATAAATGACTTATTATAGAAAGACCAAATAAATACAATGTTGGTATTTTATTTTCAACGAGAAAAGCTTTTAAGGTAAATTTCTATTTATCTCAAATAAGTTTTCCGAAAAAAGCTTAAGTTTTAACATAATATTTTATAACTTTTATTGTTAATAAGTTATGATGTAAAAGATTTATCTTATACATGTAACTAGAAACTTAGCTTGTAGAATAATAAATTTCTTATATAAGAAAAAGAAAAAACTTAATGTAAGAAATAAACTATTTAAGTGATAAGCGCTATATTTATCAAGTTGAGTAGATAAAGTTCTAGAAAAATAGAAGCTAAGAAATTTAAATTATCTCATCATAAAAAAGTTATGAGAGTAAAAATAATTTAATAGTTAATTTGCTGCTTGAAGATTTTCATCTAATGAAGAATATTTTGAACGAATACCTTTAAAATTTATAACTAAATTTTTGTAAATTGCAGTTGAGAAATAAAATTCTTCTCTTTAGAAAAAAAATAAAGAATGCTTAAAATTTTTTAATCTCATTAGTAAGCTTTTTATTAGTTGGATTTTGAGATATGATGCATTTAGAATCATGCTAAATAAAGTTATTTTCTTGGTTTGATTAGGTTTATCAATAAACTAATATTAATTAATCATTTCCTTAATAATTAAAATAGGATAGTTATTAGCATTTCCCTCACTTTACTTTAATATTATTATTATGATTTATCAGCTAATTAGATGAAATAATCTTTTCATTTTTACAATTAAGCTATCTTTATTTTTTAATCCTAAAACATTTAAATAAAAAACATCAAAATGAGCTTCTTATTATTACTAGTATGACAAACAGAATAAATATATTCTGAAATTGAGTTTTCATAATAATTCATAAAGCTATATACACCAGACTTATTCCCACTAAAATGCTGTACATTTTTAATTATTTGCAAAATTTTAATTGAGTATCTCATTTAAATTTTCTAAATCATACTTATAAAGTGACAAATATACCTGAATATTAGATATAAAGACGAAAATTATTAGTGAAATTAGTTAATTTTTAAGGTTTATTAGCTTATTAAAATGAAGCTAATATAAACATGTTTTTTCTACCTTTACTAAATGTGAAATTCTCTTTATGAATAATCATATCTAAAGCTTAAATTTTATACCTTATTTAAATTAGGTATAAGTTTATAATACACTATAAACTTGAATGATGTGTAAGCTGTTTAGAGTTAAAATATCATAATATTTATCTTAAAAGGAAATAAATTATGATGGTTTTCACGGTCCTTAATAATTTATATTGTAAGTTTTTATTTTTAGATTAAATGAAAAAAAATTTCTTTTTTTATAATTTAAATGAACGACTATATAAGTATTCCTTCATAAATAACCTGCAGTAGGTGTAGTCTCGTTTTAGAAGAAAGCCAAGTTGATCATAACTGTTTGAAGGAACTTTCTGGTATAATGGTCTAAATGAAAAAAGATTCCAAGTAGAATGCGTACTGTGATTTTGTGATAAAGCTACTGATCTTTACTATTATAATATTTATTTTACTCCACCTTATGCTAAAAGGAGGCTCGCTATTTCAAAATGAAGATTTCATAAAATAATCACAAGAGGCCAACAGTCATCAAATTAAAAAATTTAATTTAACTATTTCATAAATTACTGAGTAGCTTAACTTAATGAGAAAATCCATAGAAGAAACCACAAAAGTACAAAATTAATAGAGTTAGCAATTGAGCATATAAAATCAAATTAATAGTCAAGTTTAAATCAGTGAGAATTAAATTGAGTAACTTACTAAGAATGTTAGTTAACTTTAAAGTGATAGTGTGACTTTGCAAATGAATATGAAGCAAAATGACAATTAAATAAAGAACTAAAATAAGATAATTTCTGATATTTAAGTTAATAATACTTAATATCAAAACTTAGTGGTAGGGGAAAAATTACTTATTGATAGAGAGATATAAGAAATGAAAAATTTTTTGAATTAATTTAAGGTTAATTTCAGTGATTTGTAGACGTAAAACTCGACTAATTCCTAATAGCAGTATAGAGATTTAACTTTTCTGTTTTTATTTAACCTAGAAAAGAATTTAACTCTATCTAAATAATAAGCTTCCCAATCCATTGATTTATAATAAACTCAAATTGATTAGATTAATTAAGAGTTCTAAGCATTAAAATTAGAACTTTAGTCTCTTTAATAAAAGAACTAATATCTGAAGAGTTAATATGATTTCTCTTTCCAAAATGTCTATTTTAATATTTCAAAAATGTAAAACGAAACTAACTCGAAATTCCAAGATTTTTAAGAAAAGACACAGCAAATTTCATAAAGCGTTTATGATTTTAAGATGAGAGTATAAAATTACAGTTAATTGAATGAGTAACAGCAGAACAAAACAAATAGCTCGGTAAATTAGATATAGTATGAAATAGAAACGATAAAAAATTATTCAACACTAAAATTCTAATCATATGAGAAATAGTTTAGTTAAGTGTAGTAAAACATAAGTGATCTATAGAACCATAATATCTCCTCTTAAATTTAAATTCAGAACATTAAATTATCTTAGCAAGCTTAATATTAAGAGTTATAAAATAACATCACTCAAGTAAAAGAAGATCAAGTCAATAAATCTTGGACTTTTCAAAACTGGATCACAAATAATTTTACCCCTCTCAAAGTTTAAAATGAGGATATGAAAGTGTAATTAGACTAGCTAGAAAATTACACATAAATCTATATTTCAAATATAGTAAATAACATTTCCAATGTTTAGAACTAAACTTAATAAAGCTTTTAGACTCAATAGAGTCTAATAAACCAAACTTTTTAGAATTAAAGTGAATTTTAAATTGTAATTACCGAACTTAACTTAACTATGATTAAGTTTAAAATGGAAAAAGAAGAAGAAATTTTAAAATTGAATTGATTTATTAATAATTTAAAAGATAATGCAACGGCTCAGTTTGGATAAATAGAAAATCAAAAGAAAATATTTATTTAAGACTAAAACTAATAAAATTTAAGAATTACCTAAGCTGAATCTAAATTATCAAACTATTATTCAAACTATTTAAGTTTTATTGACTTTTTGACAAATAGATTTGAGCCTCATAACTCTCATTTAAATATTTAGCTCATGAATTAAAAATTATTAGCCAAAAATACTGATTCTGGATGAGCATCAAGTTTGCTTGGATTTTCAATACAGGATAGCAAAGATTACGAAATAGAGTTCTAAGTAGGTAGTTATAATTGAATATCTATTGGACTAACTCCCAACAATTAAGAATGAAAGATATCAAATAATTATATTGGATCTTTACCTCTTTAATATTCTTTTTATTTCTGAAGTTCAGGATGGGAAAAACATTCAAATGGCTATTAAGGAACATATGGAAAAAGAATCTATTAAAATGATCGTATCAAAATAATAATAAAAACTAATTGAAATAAAATATTTCTGGAAATCGATTATACCAACTATGGAGTTATGTTCGACTAAATTGACTTTAGTTAAAACACTTTTTATCTGGGAATTTCATTGTATGATCCAGGTTCGATTAAAATTCTAAATATCGTAGAAACTTGAATAAAACTTTATAAAAACTTAAATATTTTTACTATTATCTATCTCTATTAATCATATTAACACTCTTTTATTCAATTTCTGTTTTATAAATATTGTATTAATTTATATAATTCCCCAATGTTTAATTGTATATCTCTTTAATTTATATGACTTTATGCTTAAGATTGATATTTAAACCAAAGACATATAAAAATAAAATTTGAAGAATATATCAAAGCTTTATTTATTTATTTCTTCTTCTTTTTATTTTCATTATCCTTTAGGTATTTAATATTCATTTTCTTTTTATGCATTTATTAAAATTTCTGAAAGGAAGATTTCTTAATTTTGAGTAAATTTTATTAATAAAATTTTATCTTAAAGTGAAGTTTAGATATTATCATCTTTTAAAAGATGAAGAATAACTCATTTTTCTCTTTGTGGTGATCGTTTTCTTTTAGATGATTAAATTTTTCTAAATTAATTTTAAGATTAAAACCTAAAATTTTCAACTATTAATTTTGATAGAAGATCTAAAATTGCTCAGGATCTTGGCTATTTTAAATATTTTCACTCGAAAGCTTAAAAAAGCTATATTAAATAAATGAATAAATTCTCCTAATTAGATAAATCAAATTTGATTTAGTTAAAAAAGGTTTGGATTTTATTATTTTACTTTTGATATTTTCTTTTTAATTTACGAATAAATAAAATAAATCTTAATCAAATTTAAAAAAGCTGACTATTTTTAAAGAAACTAAAATTTGTTTAGTGATCTTGATAAGTATCAATATCCAATTTTATAATACTAAAGCTATACCAAACTTTAAACTTATGCTTTTTATTCATTTTTTCGCTTAATAAAAGAATTTAGTGTGATTGTAATATTTTATGTTCCTTTATTACTTAGCAAAAGCTAAATCTCTAGTTAATTATTTTTATTAATAAAGCAATTATTTTTATTTTTATTTATTAAGCTATTTAGTTTAACTTCAAATGAGAACCAAAAAGAGTTTGGTATTTATTGTTTTAAATTGATTTGCAATATAATAAAATTAACTTAATGTAGAATGTTCATAGATAAAGTATTAATATTTAGGTAATAAGAGTGATAATTTTATCATATCAAAGTATAGCTAATGGAATCAACGAGACATCTAGATTCTTAGTTATATTAATATGATTCTACTAAATAAAAAAAGATAATAAATAGTTATTACTTATAAATTAAAAAGTTATTCACCTAGCTGAAACTAAGGGAAATGTGAAATTAAAAATCTCAAATTTATATGATTTTTAAGAAATTAATAACTCTATTATATTCATTTATAACAAACAATGGAAATATGAATTAAGATCCTCTAAGATAATTTAAATTTCTCACTGACATATAATCTGCTTTATAATTAAATAATTTACCTAAGATATTATTGTTACAATCAAGTTAGAACATGAAATTTTATCGCTATAATAGAATTTAGATTTTTTATTTTATGAATATATAGCTATATTTTGATATTTAGAAAAGAAATACTTGTCTAATAAATAACACTTTTCCATAAAAGATCTACAAAATAAGTTTTATCTTAAAAGGCTTAATTCTTAATTAATCCTATAATTTTCTCTGTTTTAAAGAATTAAGTTCTAGAATAAAGTAGAAAGACAATATAAATAGAGATAACTTTATCCTTACATTTTTATAAATATAAAGCATAATATACACTATTCGTGTATTTTAATTTATATTGAATAAACTTAAATAAGAAAATAATAAACTTAAAGGTATATGCCTTTTAATAATTAAAGCTGTACAGTGCTATATCGAATAATTAGCTAGATGATAAGCACCTAAATTTTTTTTAGAGAATTTATGGAATTTTCTGTCATTTAATCAATTTTTCTAGTTGAGGTGAAGAGAAGAAGAGATTATAGAATAGACTTATGCTAAATTATAACTACTTGAATATCTAAATTAGAGTAAATCATTATAAAGAAATTTATCTCCTTTGATATATAAACTAGAAATGCTTTAAAAAAGAGAATTTAAAGCAATCTAGATACATCTAAGCTTAGTTTATTTTAAATTTTATAAATTAGAAGTTATTTCAAATATAAGAAGCAGGTATATATAGAAAGAATATTTACAATTAAAATCGAAATTAAAAAAGGAAATATTAATGCTAAAAAGCAATTTGACTTGGAAAAATAATTTGAAGCATTTATAAATAAGATGTGGATTAAATAAATGAATGCTTAAAAGATTAGCAAAAGAACTCTTATAAGTAACTTAAGTGAAGAATAAAACAGTTTACTTTTAATTAATTATAATGAAGTTAAAACCTTATTTTTATCTTAGACAATTCTAAATTAGCTATATTCTTTTTTAATTTTATAGATTATCACTCTGAAAATAATTTAAATACAAATAGCCTGGTTTTAGTAATTTTTGATAAATAAGCAGAAGATAAAAAATCATATAGTTATAAATCCTTAGTAAGTTCAAAAAGAATAATGATTATTTAAATGAAATATTTTAGAAAAATTTAAAATGATTAATGAAGCTTTAACTTATTCATTTTCTTTATCATGGAAGATATATTTTCAAAGTCCTTGTCGAAAAGTTTTAAGATTTACATTTAAGCAAATCAATTTATAATATAAAATCAATTTTCGATATAATGTCTTTATTTAACTTTAAACAGATTTATAAACTTACAAAATGTTTACAATATAAATTTCTAGTATATAATAATTTATAAGCAAAATAAGTTTATTTATATTGCCTATATTAACAACTAGAGTATCACTAAGATTATTAAAGAACTTGATTCCTTTTATTTTTATTTAAAAGATTTTATTTCTACAATATAATTAAGAGTAACTTTTATTTATACACATTAATTTATATATTTTTTATTTTAAGAACTAAGAAATTAAGTTTTTGAAAGTTATCACTATTCTATTGATTCTTGTAATTATTTTATTTTCTTCTGGACTTTTGAAATACGTTCCTTTTCTTTGGATACCAATGCTTTTATTTCATAAACATCGAACCATATTGAATATTCTTCAGCTCTCTCTTAAAACTGTCGTCGATTAAACTATTAATCTTCCTTCAAAAATTGTTTCACAAAAAGCTTTGTTGGATTTACTTTTACTTGTTATTCCTGAAAGTCTTCATTCTCTTAATTTCCCTCAAGTTCTGGAATCCACTCAATAGCTAAAGGTATTATTAATTAATATAAATCTTATAGTTATTATGCTTGGATAATTCCTTTTAGATCCGTATCTAAATTATCAAAAATAAGGAGTGCTTTTTATGAAGTGTTTCCTTTTGATAGAATAATTCCAGCAAGATTAATTTTCTCAATGTTATATTTTTATTAGTTATTATCAAAAAAATAGTTATAAAATTTCTCAATTTTATTCTTATATTCTTAAGAAAATCCTTTGAGAGTAGCCAATTAACCTTTTTCTAGCAGTGTGAGCAACTCTTCTTTGCTAACATATTATTTTCGAGTTTTATGAAAATTAGAATCAACATCTTATGCTGATTTAGTTTCGTAAAGTAAAATGCTTCTTTTTTAGATCACAGTCTGAATTCTATCCGGGCAACATCCCATCTTATCAAATTTATTGAAAAACTAATCTTCTAATATAATAAAAAATATGATATAAAATTTTAATATTGCTTAAGGTTTAGATAAAATCCTAATATAATGATTAAATAATTTAACAAGAGTTTATATATTTCTAAGCTTTGAATCTACAAAAAATATTAAATTTGAACTAGTAAAAGTTAAGAATAACAAAATCTTAATTATTTCCATATAATAGTTTTTAACTTTATTTTTTAAATAAGTGCTAAAATTTAATTTATTTAAAAGGGTAGATTTAAAAGAGATAAAATATTTCAAACTTATAAATGTCTAATTATATACAAATATATCATATTTAAGGGATATTTATACTCATATAATTTAATTTTAATTTATGTAGTAAAATTGTATTTTAATAGATTTTTATTTATTTAAAGGAAATAAATAGAAGAAAAACTTATTAAAATTAATTTTTATTTTAAGAGATTTCTCATAATTTATTATACTCATAAAATTTATAAATTACTTAGTATAAATAAATATTTAAATAAAATAAATAAATAAGATTAGAGTGCGTGTAGTACCCTAATGGTGTGGAGCTCTTTAATAAAGATTTTAAAGTTAAATAATTATTTTCTAAAGTCTTCCACAGCGCTAGCATCCTTTGTGAGTCTCATCTTCTATAGGGTGCTATCGGATTACTCCTTAAGAGACCTTAGTATCTGATATCTTTCATCAAAAACGATATTTAATGCTTCCTTGTCTTTGTCTTTTCTCTTAAATTCTACCAAGATTCTTGCTCGGTTCTTTGCCGAAGGATATCTTAAGTCAATGTCAGTTGTAGGATGCTCCTCTCTATTTATTTGTATAATAAAATTTAACTTATTTTTATTATGCTCTAATATATTTCTTAAAGTTTAATGAATGATTTAAGCAGATAAAATGAAGATATTAACTAAGTATAAACAACTTTAGAAAAGAAATTTAATAGGTATAAAGAAGTATCTGAAGCAAAAGAAGTAATCTTTGAGTTTATGTTGTTTTTAAATACTTAATGCAAATCGTTAGAGAATTGAAAGGAATCGAATTAAGAAACAAATGCGTCGATAAGTTATTATAAAAGCTTCGGTGATAATTCTGAATCTTTGCCAAAGATGTGAGACATATGAGTAATAAATAAAAATTAGTAAATAAAGTCAAAGTAAAGTTTCAGGATTAGCAGTAACAGATTAAATTAAGCTTCATAATTAAAAAATATTATAATATAATTTAATATAAAATAACTATTTCAATGCTATAGTAACATTTTTATAAATAATTTGAATTTCTCTAAATAAAAAGGTTCTATTTTTTTATTTTTTCTCAACAAGAGCATTTATTTATTAAATTAAAACTAAGTATTTTAAATTTTTAAATTAATTAAATTTTAGTTTCATTGATAAATTGTCTTCTTTTAATTTTAAATTATTAAATTTTAGTTTATTTAAACTATAAATATTTGCTATAGTTCTTAAAACTCTTTGGCAAAATAAATTAAATAAGTCAATTTAATTTCTAAATATTTATTTCTTAAAGAAAGCTTTTATTAATTCTTCGTACCATTTCACATGTCACATTCTATGCTCTATAATCTTTATCGTTGGCTAGCATATATGCTCATTAGCTAAAGAAACATTAAATTTATAAATCTAAAAATTAGATGGTTAGATATGCAAAATTACGTTTTTAATATTTAAAAGGCCGCAAGAAATAAAGTGTTACTTATTTAAAACAATCTAGCCAAGAATTCTTTTTTAAACTGAGCAAAATTTATATCAAATCTATTTAAAGTAGTTATATTAAAGCATTTTACGCTTTTAAATCCAAACAGTTGATTAAAAAATAAGAACATATGTATCTAAAATAAAAAATTAAATTTGCATCTAATTATTTTGTGAGTTTATAACTGAGTAAAAAATTAAATATTTAATAGAAAAAATTTAAGATTTTTTAATTAAATTAATTAAAATTAACTATTATTGGTTAAATTTTATTTTAGAAGTTTAATATATCTCATTAAAAATAATTTAGATTAACATATCTTTATTTTTTTTTAATGTATATAATTTGAGAAAAAAAAATATGAAAAATTTTGTTTAAAAATTCTTTAAAATATTTTCAAATTTAGAAAGAAGATTTATAGATTATATTGTATATTATTTATCACTTTAACTATTTTATCAAAACTTTAATTCTTCCTTTTATTTCTACATCAATAAAATATTCAATTTTACTAAATCATATATATAAATTAGGAGTTTTATGCAATGTCTCTATCAAGAATATCTTTATTTTACATTTTTTTATAAAGGCTTGCTAAATATAAAATTTAGATATACTGCTATAATATCTTTATTTTAATTTTGAATAGATTTATAAAGCTTTAAAAATATTTGCGATTTAAACTTGAAGCAATTTTATTTTTTTAATAATAGGATAAATTAAATTTAGCAATTTTCGAGGATTTTCACCTCTTCATGCTGGACATCAGATTGCTCCAGTGTTAAAAATAAAGTTTTAGATGTCTCTACTCCTCTCTCCTCCCATTACTCTTGTCATTTCCGGATCTAGCCTTATTTCTAATTAAATTTTCTCTTGTAAATGTATCCTTATTCATTTAAGTATAATCTTTCTCTTATTTGTCTCTACTACATTTGTTTTTTCTTCCTCTACTGTGCTTGTATGGTTCTTTATTTATTCCAGTACTACGTCTTGAAATTTTGGAATTCCTTGCAGCGTCTTCATAAGTGTTCTGTCGAATTGCAGAAGTAACATTTCTTCACTACTTTTTGGAGTTTAACCTTAGTCTTCCTATTGGTCTCTTCAATCATCATTGGATCTCCTCTTTGTTCATCTAATTTTTTTTCTAGTATTTCCAGTCTAATACTCAGATCAGATTGTTTCTGAAGCTAATTTTAGGACTAGATACTCTGGTCTTAAGATATGTTTCAGAAAGCGCTTAGTTCTCTTTCTTAGGACATAAGTCTGGATTCTATTCCTTCCGCTAAGTTGAGTTTTTCTATCAGTTTCTCATTGTCCTTTCTCCGTTTCCTAACCTCTTCCTGGAGGTTTAATACCACTTTGATGAGCTGTTCCATGCTCATCTGGCCAGAAGGATTAAACTTTGAGACTTCCTGGTGCAGAGCAGACTTCATCTGCTTTCTGGGCTTCTCTTCTGAGGTTGGAGTTATCTCATGTGTTGTCTTCTGAGCTTATTTCTGTTCCTCTTCAGGTTGTTGTATTAAGAAAAAGGTTAGGATTAAGGGTAAGGGTAAGAAGACTATCCAAGATTGGATTCAGGTTTCTTCTCCAACTTTTTGGAGGTGGTGTAGAAACCTCTTTTGAATCCTTCCATTTTTTTAGTAAATTTTTAAATTTTTACAGTATAATTTTAAACTGAATGGTTTCCTTTTTTCTTTAAAGTATGTATATATATTTTTTAGTTTAATTATAGAAACCTTTCTAATTTAAATAATCTAATTTATTATTTATAGTAATGAAAAAAACTTTTAATTAAAATCTTTTTTATTCCTTTGTTATATACAAATTAATATTTATTTTAAGAAATTATCTTTAAATATGTTTAATAAATTTTGCTTTATTCTAGTTTAAAACTTGAATATCGATTTAACTGTGTTTTATTTCTTAATGAATAAATAAATATGATTATATAGCGTGTAGCACCTCGATAGCGCACAGCTCTTTCAGTATTAATATTTATTATTAAAAAAAATGTTCTCAAAAGCTTGATTTCATTCTATTAGTCCAAAGAGTCACTTCATCTTGTCTAAATGGGGAATCTTCTTATTAAAAATTTTTCTCAAATCTTGGATCAAATGCTTAAGTCTTTTTGAATAATGTCCAAATAAGAATTTGTTATTAAGTCAATAATTAGAAGGTCCGCCAGTCAAACTTTCATACTGCTAGAGAGAACCCTAGGGGTAAGTTAGGAGCTTATCCACCCTTCCCCGTGGTGGCATCTAATGCGAGATTATTCGTAATGCAGTATACACTTCACCAGATTATCTACTAGTTTTTCTGACGCGGCCGACATCCATTTTATATATATATAATAATAAAATCTAGATATTTAAAAGTTCTCAATTTCTCTTGATAATTGTAACTCTATAATTTTCTTTAGAACTTCATTAATGCGTTTTGTCCTTCGGATACTAATATTTATATTAGATAGACATCAAGTCATTTTGAATTGTCTTAAGCTCTTTTTATAAACTGTTGTTGATTAAAGTGCTAATCTCATTTTAAAACCATTTCAAAATATTTGCTATTAGATTTACTTTTTATTAATCAGAACTTTATCGCGATAGATTGATTATCCTATAGCTCTGGAAGTCATTCAATAGTTATAGGTATTATTGCTTATACATATTGATTTTATTTAATTTGATTGGATTATCGCTTTTAGCTCCTTATCTAAGTTTTCGAATATGAAAAGTACTTTTTATTTGGAATTATCATTTGATAGAATAGTTCCAGCAAAATTAATTTTCTCAATGTTATATTTTTGCTAATTATCATCATAAAATTGGTTATAAAATTTATCAATTTCATTCTAATCTTTTTAAGCTTATCACTTGAGAGTAAGCAAATTGCCTTTTTCTAGTATTGCGAGCAATTCTTCCTTGCTAACATAATATTTTCTAGTTTTATGTAAATATTATCAGCTTATAATTCAGACTTTATTTAAGAATATAAGATTTAAATAGCATACAATTTTTCTTTTTCTTAAAGATTATCAAATTTTTTATATTTTCACACTTTATTTCACTCCACTAGACTCGCATTCATCTAAAATATACAAACTTCTCCTTTAGCTACACCACAACAACTGCCCATTTTATTTAATAAAATAAAAAATACATTTTAATAGTATGAATACCAGATTTAAAGAGTTTATTATAAAAATCTTAATTATATTAAATCCTAATAATAGCAAATAAAGCTTTTAACAAGTACTT
This sequence comes from Loxodes magnus, assembly GCA_946699065.1. Lineage (NCBI taxonomy): Eukaryota > Ciliophora > Karyorelictea > Loxodida > Loxodidae > Loxodes > Loxodes magnus. The sequence goes on from CAMPDV010000362.1 coordinate 88,336, forward strand.
ATTTACTTTTACTAATAATTTTTTAATAATACGATTTAAATTAAATCTAGTCTTGATTATTTAATCTAAGAATAATAATTATACCTATTTTCATTTATTTATTTTTGCTTTGAACACTTAAACTAAGCATTTCTTTTAAGAATAGTTTAGTTGCATTAAGCTGGTTATTTTAAAAATGGTAAAGCTTCTGAATTTTAAATATCGAATTATATATAAATATATCATTATGAAGGGTTTTTTATCTTAAATATACTTTTATTTTTGTTTAAGTTGTTTCTTTAGTAGATTCTTTCAATTAAATTTTCTTTTAATAATCTTGGCTTTCATTAAATTTTTATATGATTTTGCTAGTATTTTATTTAACAATTCTTCCATTACCTTTAATATAATCTATTCACTTCTATCTTTATTTAATTACAGATGAGGCTTGTCTTTTTAATCCTGCTTTAAAGGTTAGATTATCTAAGTGCTTTCTTTTATTATTACTAAACTTCTAGAAGGTTTTTTAGATTAATAGCTTATCCAAAAAGTGAAATTAATAAAGAAGATATTAAAAATCCTAGAAGTTTAAGCTAAAGATATCAATTTTATTTATTTATCTAAATTTTGCTTTAATGCTATATCATCATCTGCTTAATCTTTCTGCTTCATTTTTAAGTTCTAATGTTTAATTTTGTTTTTATGATGAAAGTAATGAAGTATATAGTAAAAAAGTTTTCGTTTAAAATAAGATTTTAGCTATCCAAAATTATATTCCAAGTAATCTCATTTGCCCTTATAAGCATATGTATTGTTTATCTTTATTGTAATGCTTTGATTATGAGAAAAGTAAGATTTAGGGCTTTTAGGTTTTGATTTACTCAAATAAATAAAATTTAGAATTAATTAACTTATTTATATTTCAAACGATTTAGTCTAAGAAAATAGGTATCTTTTATTAAGCAAATTTAGAAGAAAGTGAAGGAATACTTAAATATTAATTTGTGGTTATAGAGTTTGAATGAAGAGGCTATTTAATTTAATTAAAAGAGAGATATTATAAATGGAATCAAGCTTTTAATAGGAAATTATTATTCCAAGTGAAAGGATAAAAAGAATTAAGACGCTAGGATAAGGAAGCTTTGGGTTGGTTTACTAAGGAAAATTGGATCAAAGTGCTGATGTTGCTGTAAAAGAGTTTATACTTACAGAATTGACTGAAAAAATAAAGGATGAGTTCTAGAATGAAACTTAAATAATGATTAAAATGAGACACCCTAATGTTATTATGATGTATGGATATTGTCTTTCACCTCCAATTTTAGTAATGGAATTAATGGAAGGATCTTTGTTTAGTTTATTATAAAGCAAGGGAGATATGTCTTGGGATTTGAGATTCTAGCTTGCTCTTGATATTGCTTCAGGGTTATAGTATATTCACAATTTAGGAATTCTTCATAGGGATCTAAAAAGTTTGAACATTCTAATAGACTCCAAAAAAAGAGCCAAAATCAGTGACTTCGGATTTTCGCGAATCAAATTGACTACTCAATCTTTGAAGAGTGTATAAAAAGCGGGCACGTATTAGTGATTGGCTCCTGAGCTTTTATCCCTTTAGCCTAAGTTTAGCATATATTCTGATATATATGCTTTAGGAATGGTTATGTGAGAAATAGTTACAAGACAAATTCCTTTTGAAGGTGTTATAACAGAAATTATGCTGGATGCAATTAAAAGGGGAGAATAGTTAGAAATACCTTAAGATTGTCCATAAATCTTTAAGGAAGCTATTTAGGACTGTTGAAAATTAAAGCCTGAATAAAGAATAAACTTAGAAGATTTGAAGCAAAAACTAAAAAAAGGATTAACTGAACTAAATGATTAAAGCTCCTTAAGGCAAAATGAAAAATAAATTGCTGAACTATTACAATAAGAAAATCTAGCTACAATGATCGAAGGATAGTCTTAACCTTAGCAAATTATAAAAATTAATTAGAATATGCCTCAAGAAAATTAGTATATGGCGAAAGAATAAAATTAAGACAAAATCTAGCAAAATAATATTAAAGGTAATATAATTTAATTATTAGAGTAATAGAATCAAAATGAAGAAAATAAGTAAAATATTGTTTAGAAAGATATTCTAAATAAACCATAAGCTTAAGGAAATGTACATGAACAACAGAAAGACAAAAATTAATAAGAAGCATAAAATTAATAAGTTAAAATTCAAATTCCTTAACAGGTAAATAAAGTTGTTTAAGAGGAAGAAAAAAAGGAAATTCAATAAGCGAACAAAGGCTAAGGTAAGTATTTATATTTTAGAAAATGGGGATTAAATAAAAGGGTAAGAAAACAAAATAAATGAAGATATAAATTAGCAATAATTGCTTGGCAATTAGTAAATGGTAAATTAGCCTCAAATAAACTACGAGCAAATATCTTAGATAATGAACCCTGAAATTTAATTTTAATAAAAGCTTAAGGTTATATCTACAATTATGTGCGATTCCTCAAAAAGAAAGACTTATAATATTGAGAAATGCTAATTCAATTAAATTAAAAATTCTATTTTAAAGCCGACAGAAAGTTATCAAACTTAAATTCATTAAATCGATGATAGTAGATTAATAATTTCAGGGGGGTAAAAAACAAACAAAAATAGATTGACTATTTTTACTGATAATTAATGTTAAGAATTTTGAATGAATAACAGAAGAAGAGGTCATAAAACAATATACGATTTTTAAAATAATTTTTATATTTTATCTGGAATTCGAACTGAAAAATGTGATATATTTGATTTATAGTCACAAAAATTCGGTAAGATGGCTGATATTCCCTAAATATCTTCCCATTTTGGAACATTCCTATGTGAAAACTAAATATATGTACTTGGAGGATATAATTACGTTTCACTTAACCAAATTCTATATTTCAACGTTTTAACTAACGTCTGAAAGGAACATCATTTTTAACTTGCTTCTGCTGGATGCTAAACAGCTAGCTATATATAAAAAATGAAAGCAGCTATCGTTTATTATAATGGTTGGTGTAACGAAAAAACATTACTTTTTGATTTTAAATCCATAAGTGAACTAAGAGACAAATTCCAAACTAACTATAGTGTTTTTACTTAGCCAGTAGTAGTTGAAACTGACGTTTTCCAATTCAATTATAAGAATGAATTGTATATGTACAATTTCAAGCTATTATAGTGGACTCATCTAAAAGAATGCTGAAACTAAACTTAGTTTTTTATTTTTTTTCCTTAAAACATATTTATTATTTTAATTCTTCCCCTTCTCGCATTTTCTGTGTAAATTAATTAAAGCTAATTAAATAAAGAAAGGTTATATTTCATTTTTAAAGCTACAAATCAATTATCTTTAGTAAGAACTCTTTTCAATTAATCTCTTAATTAATTTCACACTTTTGGGTTTTTTATTTAATAAATCACTACTAAGCCATATAGAGACAATTAAGCATAGCAAGTGTTTTTAATTATTTATTAATTAACTCTAGTAATTTCTATCCTAGTTATATATTTTCATAAGGCAATTTCTTTCTCACTTTAATTAATTAATATATGTATTTTAGATATATCAAAATTATAATAATTGTCTATAAATTGATATCATATAGCCTTCTATTCCTCATTTATTTTTTAAATGGACATCGCTGTTATTTAAATATGAAATTATTAATTATCATTTCAAATTTCCTTAAAACTTAATTAGTTAATTAAAGGCTTGTTTATATAAAGCATTTTGAATGATTTCATTTCTAGATGTTTTATGATATTCCTTATTATTTCTTAAATTTAGACTTTAAAATGTAGATTTAGCTATTCTAATCTTAAAATAAAAAAAGATTCTTTCTTTTTGTTTTAGCTTAAATTCGCATTCTTAATAAATAAATTTATTTTTGCTTTCTATTCTACCACTTTTTTTAAAATTTAATGAACAAAAGTTATCAAGCTAAGCTTTTTAATACTCCTTTCTTAGTTAACTAATACTCTAAAATTTCTTTTGTAAAAATAATAATTAGAATTCATATCTTTAGAGCTATTTTTGCATTTCTTAATTATAAGAAATAAAAGCTTTTTTAAAAATAATTTATATACAAAATTGCTGTTTGGTATTTTATTCTTAGTTAAGTTTATCTTATATTTAAATATCTTTTGATTATAGTTTTTATATAGATTTATTATTATATGAAGTTAGGCTTTTAAAAGATGTATAATTTATTATATTTTTAGTTTATTTTTTTAAAGAATGTTTGAAAATTTCTTTGTTCTACTTATAAAATTCTTAATTATAAATTTTTAAAAGCATGAACACTAAATTTGATTACTTATACCTTTAGATGCTAATATTTAGCATAATCTATTTAAATTATTTCTCTTTAACTAATAAAAACTTTAGCAAGCATGTTCTATTTCAAAAGCACATAAATTTACAATTAGATTAAGATACTTCTATAACTATGTTTTATCATTTAACTCTATCATTTTTCTTTAATCCTTAATACACTTTATCTAGAATTCTCAACTTCTATAATTGATCTTAATTCAATTATTTTAATTTTAACTTATAATCATTTTTAAAGTTTTTATCTCTTACTTTTAGAACTTTAATCTAATATTCTCTTTTATTAATTTATCCAAACTTTAATTTCTTAAGTAATACTTATAGACTCATTGGATGTATTTATTAGCTTGCACTTATAAATTAATCTTTTATATCTTTGTAATATTTACTAGTTGCTCACTCGAAAAAAGTATCTCAGTTAACTATTAGCTCTGATGTTTACTTTATTGTAAAATTGTTTAAAGTGTTTATTAATTTTTCCTAAGTAATATAATTTGTTAATAAATTAACCTGATTTATAAGGCATGCTTTACTTATATTAGTTATACTTAAATACCATATAATTATATTATTTTAATCTATAATCTATTTATTAAATTTAAAACCCAATTGGCTTTCCTCGTTTTATTTGAATTATTATTATTCTAAAATGTGTAGATCTAAGTATTTGTTAATTTTAGGCTTTATAAATATGATATATTAATGATTGATAATAAAGATATCTAACTTAGAATACGCTAATTAGTAGTCTACATTTAGACTGGGATAATAATTAAGCAATTATTTTTTAAAATCCTAATGCCTTAAAAGTTAGATTGTAGAGAGTAGCTGTAAAGGTATATATACCTTTAAATATAAATCTAAGTTTTCTTCTTTATCTATTATAAAATAATTTTAATATGAAATCTTATATTATCAGCACATATAATAGATTTGATGTGGATCTTTCTATAATAAAAATTAGAAATTTCAGACTGAATCTTATTAATTTCTAAGGTACTTTGCTTTAATATTTAAATTGCAGTCATATAAATTTAAAAATAATTGGTAAATCCCTTATTTGAATATAACCATTTTACTCTTTTTGCTAATTTAAGTTCCAATTATTTTTAAGTAACTAAGTCCCTTAACTACATCTTAATCTATCTAAAGAATTAATTATTTTTTATTAAGGCAAATATTCTTTTTTCTTTACACTTCATATAAGTATTAATAGTTTAAATATCTATTAAGATATATAATGCTTATCTAAAACTACAGCTATTTCTGTTTTCATGCTATATTTTCCTCTTTGAAATATACTGAATAACAAAAGTTGGTAATACCAATTATAAGAATAGACAATCAATTTTCTACTGATAAATGCCTTCTGAAACATCCCATAGCAAGCTTAATCTTTTTCTTATTAAATAAAGTTTAAAAGCTAGTTCTTAGCGTAATTGATACAATCTAATAATTTATATTTCTATTATGAAGCTAATTAGTTTAATAAATAGAAATATGACTCTAAATTCTAATGTCAATTTTAAATTCTTGATTACTATTAGTTTATAGGCTACTCTTTCTTTTTCTATTTTCATATATTTATGATAAATAAATTTTAGTATATTTATATACATCTTAAAGTGTCACTTATTGCTAGTAAAGCTTCCACTCACTAGAATATTTATTAGTTGGATTTTTTAGTTTAATTAAAAAGATAAAATTCATTTTTAGAGCTACTAATTTTGTGGATTGATAGTGAATTATTAAACTTTAAAGTTTATCATAAGATTTATTAATTGTTTAAATAACTATATAGCATTTTGGGCTTTAAGTGATGAAATTGATGAAAATTAAAATAAAATAAAAATGGAATAAAACGATCAAAATGAAAGTGTTATTCCAAGCTAAAAAGTTATTAAAATTAAAAATTTAGGCTAAGGAAGTTTTGGAACTGTTTGATCTGGTAAACTCGATTCTAATGCTGATGTTGCAGTAAAAGAGTTATCTATTTAGGAGATTACGGAAAAAATGAAGGAAGAATTCGAGAATGAAGTTAAAATTATGCTAAAAATGAGACATCCTAATGTAATTTTGATGTATGGATATATTCAATCCCCTCCTAGCTTGGTAATGGAGTTAATGGAAGGGTCTTTATTTAAACTTTTACACAGTAATTAGAAAATTACTTGGGAATAGCGCTATAAATTTGCTCTTGATATCGCATCAGGCTTGCAATACATTCATAACTTGGGAATTATTCATAGAGATTTGAAGAGTTTAAATATCCTTCTTGATTCAAAAAATAAAGCTAAAATATGTGATTTTGGATTATCTCGTGTGAAAACTTCATCAAAATCGCTTAAATCATAATCGAAAGTAGGAACATATTAGTGAATGGCTCCTGAGCTTTTATAGATAAAGCCTAAATACAGTTTCTAATCAGATATCTACGCTTTAGGAATGGTTATGTGGGAACTATCAGCAAGATAAATTCCTTTTGATGGAGTAGTAAACGAGATTTTGTTAGATCACATTTAAAAAGGAGGAACAGAGGAAATTCCTGAAGATTGCCCTTAAATTTTTGCTGAAGCTATTTAAGAGTGCTGGAAAAATAAACCTGAAGAAAGAATTAGTTTAGATAAGCTGAAATAAAAAATATGCCAAGGTTTATCTGCTTTTAATGGATAAGATTAAGCAAGTATAAATGAGAAAATGCAAGCGTAATAAAATTTGCAGGTATTAGGAACTATAGTTGAGGGAGAGTCCTAAGATTAGTAAATATTTAATAAGTAAATCCAAATAAATCCAGTTAAGGAAATAAAGCTAAGCACATAGGAAATAACGAAAGAAACAGAAAAAGGTAATTATTTTTATTATAGACTAGAGACAATTAAGTCAAGAACCTGAAAACAATTAAAAAACTTAATCCCCCCAAAAATAGTAAAATTAATAAGAGGAAACAAAAAGAGAAATTTAAAACTTAGTAGAAGAGAAAGCAAGAAATAATACAAGTGCAGAAACAAAATAATCTCTTGATTAGTAATTACCTGAAAATTCATAAAAAAAGACAAACTAATTTATTTGAAATTTAAGAAAATGTCTAAGAGAAAATAAAAATGCAGAAGATATTTCTCCAACAAAGCATAATCAAAGTTCTACCTCGAACTTCATAATTTAAACAAAACCTACTAAAATAAAAACGATTATTCGCGATACGCCGTAATGAAAGATTTATGATACTGTAGAATGTAAGTTCGGCAAATAAAAAAATTAGATTTCAAGAGCAACAGAGGGTAATTATTCTCAAATACTATAAATAAATGAATAAGTATTAGTAATTTCTGGAGGTGAAAATTAGAATCAGCAAAGATTTTCAATTTGTTAAGAAGAAATTAGTTAAGACTACTGTATGGAAAATAAAAGAAAAGAGCATAAAAAAGTTTTAGATCCTTAAGGTAGAATTTATATAATATCAGGGATACGAACTAATACTTGTGAAGTATTTGATTTATAAAGTTAAAAATTTAAATAAATAGCTGATATTCCTTAAATTACAAGTCATTTTGGAGCTTTCTTAGCTGAAAATTAGATATACGTAATTGGAGGAGTAAATTACTTTTGTAATGAAGAAATATTTCAATACGATATCTCAAGAGATCAATGGTCTTTAGTCAGCGTGAAGCTTCCAACTTCTGCCCATGAAACTGCAGCTTTTTTAAATTCTAAAGAAGGAGCTCTCGTCTATTATAATGGTTGGTGCAACGATTATACGTATATATTTGACTTTAAATCTCTTTAATAGTAGAAAGATAACTTTACAACATCTAAATCTGTTTTTACACAGCCCATAGTAGATGATGCAAGTGTTTATTAATACAATTACAACTGCCAGTTAGCAAAGTATGATTTGAAGTTGTCTCAGTGGATTCTATTAAAGGAATGAAGATTTAAATTTTTTAGCTTAAACTATCTTATTAAATTTTAATTTTAAATAACTATTAATATAAAGCAAGATGATTTAACATCTATATAATAATTAGAAAAGTTACTTCTAGTTAAAACATTTATTTTCATTGATAATTTTTGCACATTTTTTCTTTTTTATTTATCTTTTTATTTTAACCTTTAGTATTTATTTATCTTTTCATTACATTACTAAATTCTAGTTTTTAATAAATAATCTCAAATAAACTTTAATAGCTTACTAGAGAAAACTTAGAGTTAATTAAATTTAAAAATATCCCTTTTATTATTATCAACTTTTATTACCATATTTATAAATTTTTTATATCTAATTATATTGTTTCATCTGATCTTAACTAAAATAAAAAAGATTGAAAACATGTTTATGATATATTTAACTTTTAGACAGATTTATTTATGGTTTATCTAAATCTAAAATAGTTTCTTTTATTTTTAATTTTAAGCAATCTTAACTTAGCATGGATAGACTTTTTTTCTTTTTCTCAAAGTTTATTTATTTCTCACATATAATATTTTATCTACTATGAATTCAGTGTTATAAATCATCTTAACTCTTTTTCATCATTTTAGCTTTCGATCTTTTAAAGCTTTGTATTTTTAACTTTTGATATACTTCTTTAAATTAGCCTAATTTAATAGGTTATCAAAAATAGTTCAATTAAGCATCTTTCTTCACTTCTTTATTATAATTTTTTTCTTATTAGTTTGAAAACAGTTAATATAAATCAGATCGAGAAGATTTATAACTAATTTCCAAAAGATTTAAGCATTTGCTTATATTTATTTTTCATAGTTATCTTATATTTTATTAAATCAACAAGCAGCAAAAATTTATTTTCAATTCATAAGTTTTTATTTAATCTTCCTCCATCAAATTATTTTTTACACCTATAAACTAAATTATTTTATTAATTTATTCTAAGAATAAATTAATATTAGGAACAACATAAATTTACTCAATGAATTAGCTTGAAATAAATATAAGTATTTTAAAGAACTTAATTTTTCTACTCTTTTTCTCTAAAAGAAACTATTTATTTTAAGAGTAAATTAAGAATTTAGTAACTCAAAATATTTCCTTTTTTTCTCTGTAACTAGAGTAATTGTGATAATAAGGTGCTAGAACTGAGACTTTTATTTCTAAAAATTAGTTAAAAAAGAAGCATTGGCTTTTTTCTTAATTTAGGTATAAATTATTTTAAGGTTTCTCAATACATCTATATATAGAAAAGAAAGATTGAAGAAATAAAAAAGCATAAATAAAAGCATTTTTATTAAGAGAAATAGTTCTAAATTTAGGTTTACAGTTTAAAACTATTTAGCTAAGTTTATTTCTTAGTACTTTGAATTTTATTAAATATATTAGGAGCATTGTTTCATTACTATACTCATTTATATAATAGGAGTCGCTTCTTATAATTAAATAACTTAAATTATCTTTTGAAAAATGTTTCTCTGCTTAAGTGTTTAAATGTGTAGATAAAATGGACTTAAGAATAAAAATATTATAATTAAGCTTTAAAAATGTTTTTAAAATAGATGAGATTGTAAATTATTAATAGTGAACTAATTAATTAATTGACGTGGATCTATTTTTATTAAGTTCACTTTATTAATAAAAGAAATCAAATTTTATTCTTAATAAAAGTCTAGTTATGTTATAGCTACATTTGGTCATTTTTTTTCTTCTTTTCTCCGTTTTTCAAATCAAAATTGATTACTATCTTTCTCTAATTTCTAGTGATTCAGCTATAAAGTATGAGTTAGGAGTGGTTAGAGGATAATCCAATACTTGTGTCAAACGCTATAGTAAAGTTAAATTCTTCTAAATAAAATTATTTCTGATCTCAGTCATGCCTTTAGGTTTTTTCAATTCCCGACCAGATTAATAACATGAAAGGCAGAATAACTCTGAAATTTGAACTACAGTGTTTTCTAGTTGGATTCTCATAACAATAGAGAAAACCTTCAAATAAATAAGAATTATCACACAAAAGGCATGTCCTTACTTATCCATGGTGACATCTATTACAAAAATATTTATAATACAGTCTATACTGTACCGGATTGCCTACTTGGTTTGCTAGAGTCTAGCATCTATTTAAAAAATGATTATATAATACAAACAAAATAAAATTTAAGTTAGAAATCTAATAGAAATGATCCAATATTTAAATATATTTAAAACTTATCAATAAAATATAAAATTGAATATCTAATTATTAATATATATGTAAGACAAATTAAAGAAAGATATGGTTTTAATACTTAGATATAAGCAACTAGAACAAGAATAAATTTATTATTAAAGATATTAATATATTTAAACTATCTATTTAATAAAACTTATCTAAGTTATTCTAAATTATCTTTATTCTTTCCAAATAACTACAAATATCTATTAATTTTATAATATAAAATGCTTAAGCTTTAAATATGAAAAAAGAAAGCTAAGTATTAGAAGTATTAATTTAATGATATATCTTAAATATTTTACATTTAATTATATTTATTTCTAAGTTAAATATTTCTCAAATTAGTTGATATTTCTTGCTTGTCTTCATTTCTCTTTCATAATGTCTCTAATTATTATCTTATGTTTAAAGCAAATTTTCTTTCTTTGATGTATCCTACTTAAGTGAATTATATCTTAATTATTTGTAGATAAAATAGAAAATAACTAACAGAATAAAGAGAACTAAACACCAACTCTTATTATAATTTTTTTCTTCTCTCGCATTTTGATTTGATGAAATTAAAGACTAACTTAAGTTTTAACTACTAGTTAGATAAGCTTCTTAATATTCTTCTAATGGGGAATAAAATTCAGCGAAATGTGAATGCTCTGAGATACTATACTCATAGTGATAATGAGATTAACTATCTTGATCTGAATTCCAATTTGCTAAATTTAGTAAATATTGCTATTAGTCTACTAATTATTTTTTAAGCTCTGTATTGCATTAATGCTAGTCTTTCTAATTTATTTTCTATTCTTCTTACTTGCAAACATAATTTCAGGTTAAGATTTCTTAAGTGAATGTATAGTGAAATTATTCTTATTTTTCTAATTAAATTTCTCTATATAAATCTTACATTTCAATTGGTTATATTAAAGGATAAATATTTTCCTTTCTTTCTAGTTTTTTAGTAATCTTAGCAATTTCTTATTCACTAGGAACAATAAGGATATAGTGCTAATGTTAATGAGCTATTTGGTGATTTTCATAGTGAATTATTATATTTTAGATATTCTCTTTTACTTAACTTTCATTTTACTAACTTTATTTAAAAATACTTTCTTTATACTAGCTAACTTAAGAATACTCTGATTTATCCAAATCGTCTTAAATACTAAAGAAATGATTGTGAAATTCTTAAGATAAAATGAAGTGAATGTCGTTTGATTTTTGCAATACATTCTAGCTAAAATTTAATGGAATTGATAAAATCTAGCCATTTCTTAAAGTTATTTATAGTTAACTTTCCTACTTTGGTGATGCTTTATAGTACTAAGAAAATTAAATCTCTTCGATCTTCATTTTTTTGGAATCTTTAATCTGTTGCTTTATTGATTAGGCAGAGGAATAATATTATTTTAACTTAGCAAATAATATTTAGGAATTATTTTCTTTTTATAGAATCTTAAAATTATAATGCTTTAATTTATTAGTGGAAGTATATCTTTCTCTTAGAGGAAGAACAAAATGAATATGCTCATGATAAACTTAGTGCTAATGATCGTGGAATTTTTCTATTACATTTATTTTACTTGGGATATGAAACTATTTATTCTAGTGACTTTGCTCTTATTGTTAGTTGTATGATTAGTAAATAGTTTAATAAGCACTCTTCTAAGTAAATTCTGAGGGAGGAATTATATTTAATTCTTAGTAAATTTAATTAAAGTTGGCATAGAAGGAATGCTAATGTCTGTGTTGCTATATACTATAATGATAATGTATTGCTTCTTATTATTTCTTTTATTAGCTATTCAATAGCCTGTGCTAAGATAAGTTTAAACACTGTTCTTCTTTATATTGCTTTATATCTTATTTATAGTCAAAAAATCTTTTTAATGGCTAAAAGAAGGAAATGGAGTAAGTTAAATCAGCCAAGCTTTCTGATTATTCTACTTTTGAATCATTTAAAATACTGCTACCATTAACCTTTTGCAAATTATCCTATAATTCCATTAGAGAAAAGCCAAATATTTATTAGAATAATTGATAAAGCTAAATTAAAGAAGCTTTTTAGATATTACCACTATAATTGAATGCAGTTAAGTTTATTTGTCTTCCTAATAAAGTCATTTCCAACTCATCAATTAGATTGCTAACATTCTAGCTACTTTGCTGTCTTTCTTTTATAAATATATCATTTAAAGTTCCGTTTAGAAGTGAGATTTTTAGTTAAAGATACATGTCTAGATTCCAAATCAAAGAAAGAGCTTAATCAAGCTAAATAGTTTCTCTCTTAAACTATTTTCTAATAAACTTATTTAATTCCTTGCTTGCTTTCCTTATTTAAATAGCTTTATTATAAATTTATTTAATTAGCTTGTAGTTATTTTCTAGTTTTGGAAGAAGTTATTTTGTATTATTCCAGAAACTTGGAAAAGTTTAATTTGCATGGTTAAAAGCTTTAACCGCTTGGCTTATATAGTTATCTTGATTTAAGATGTATTTTACAATCTCCTTTATTTACTATTATAGTTATTTTAGTTCCTTTTTACTCTATTTTTGAGTGTCTTTGTATAATTAGCTCATATTTTTCCCTAGCTACTATAAAGTTTCTTATGCTTCTTGGAAGTTTCATAAGATATTAAGAATAGATTTAAAAGTTTATTGATTACTAGCTTTATAGTGGAAGTTTACTATTTTACTAATAGCTATTTCACTTATATTTCCTAGTCATCTTTTTACTCTTTTTTGGTTTTGTTTTGTGAGAGATTTCACTTAATCGCCTATGTCTAAGAATGTTTGCTCTATTTTAAGCGTAGAGCTAGTAAGGAGATTAAGTTGCTAAAGAGCATGCCATTGTACTTCTTCAATTCTTTAATTTAGATCAATAATTGAATTGCTATAAACTTGCATTATATATAGGAAGTTTACCTTTATATGGCTTAGTCCTTATAGAGCATTCCAATACCAATATTCTAAAATATCAGCATACTACATAAACTACTAAGGAGCAGTACAGAATATTCTAGTAAGAGCTATTATTGCTTCTTAGATTTATATCCTTAAAGCTTAAAGCTAATAAGCTAAGATTACTTATTTTAAGTTAATTGCTTTCTACTTATGCTTTTGCAATACTTCCATGTTCTTCTAAACTACTCTTAGAAACTCTTTTAAGCTTTATAGGCTGCTTTTCAGAGTTAACTAGTTATTGTTCAAAACCTCTAAAATGTAAGAGTAGAAGTTAAAAGAGAGAGATACGATTTCCTTAGTTTCCTTTTAAATAGCTTTGATTTAATCCTTAGTATGCTAAAATATTTACATAAATGACTCAAATAGCTCATTAGGAAGCTCTTAGAAACTCTATAATTATCTTTTTAAAACTCCTATTAGTTAAGTAAAACTCTTATCTATATCAGGAACTCTTATCATAACTTACTCTATTATAATATCAATGAAGGTATCTAAGAGAGGGCTTAAAAGGCTTAATTATGTGAATATAGTTTCTAGGCTATTTGTTATATTTATTTTCTAAGTTTTTACTTCTTTACGTAGATCTTAGCCTCATTTCTCTATAACAGCTGATATATTTCTAAGGGAGCTTCCTACTTTATAAGTAGGATTTTTTAATTCCCAAAGACTGCTGTCTACAGCTCTTAAAATAGCATTCAAACTATCTCCAAGCTGGTAAACTAAATTATTAACAGGATAAATTAATTTAGTCAAAGTAACTCCAATTTCAGGACTGTAATCAACTAGTTGATATATAATAACATCAATAAATTGGTCCATAATATTAGCTAATTATTGTCATTCTATGATATCGGTTGTAGAATCTTAAACTAAGTTTATTTTTTACTTTCTTATTACTTTTAGTGTATCTTCAAAAAACAGCTAGAACTCTTAGAATCCTGATACAAATGTTTTCTTATCTTACTTAAGCTATTTTTTTATTAGATCGTATTCCTACTTAATTACCTTTCATATTTTCAAACAGATCTATTGTATTTAATCCTTTTAGCCAAGTATATTTCTTAAGTCTTTTTCTATTTAGGGATATTTCTTTGCTATTTTAGCTTAAACTGATTAATAGAAGGAATTTAAATTATCTGAGATTTATAAAATTTACTAAACTATTACCTTTAAATTACTCTCATATTGTGGTGCTTTATTTACCACTTATTCAGATATCTTCATTGCTATTTCTTAGAAAATTCGAACTAGTTCTTCATAAATCTCTACTAACTCTTAGGAGTTCAAATATGAAGCTAAAAGCTTTCGTTAAATTTTGGAAACGAAGGAGTTGTATAAATCGCTTATTCATTAAATACCTTTTTAAAATTATGTATATCCTTAGTCAAATATACCAGTCACTGTTTAATAAGTAGATTTAATTTTCTTTTCTAATTCAACTTTCACTTATTTTACTACAGGAGTCATTTCGTGTGACATTGTAGTGAATGCATTTTCTATACTAAATGTTGCTTCAAAAATTGCTTGCTGCATTTCATAGAAGTCTTAGCTAAATTGCTATTTAGTATAATTATATCTTTCGTAGTTTATTTTAACATCTAAACTTTCTTTTAAGTGTATGAAGTTTATGTTTTAGCACAAGTCTTAATCTGTTTTATTTTAAGCTTTCTCAGCTGTTGCGTTATTCAAATCAGTTGATAGATTATACTAATATTTCATTTCATAGTATTGCTTCTGAGATTTTAAGCCTTTATGTAAAATGTTTGCTTTGCTATAATTCTATCCAATAGTGTTCAAATATTTTGGTTAATTCTAAAGAAGACTAAGATCGTAGTTTACTCTTTTAAGCTAAGGTTAGACCATTTAGGTTTAGATTGTACTATGTAACTTGTTAAGTCAATTTCAAAAGGTATCTCATCCCTATTAATTATCTTAGGCTTATAGTTTTTAGTTTGGCTACTAGAGATTTAAGCTTTCTTTAGTTTCAGAGCTATTTTTGAAGGATTGGATATATTCTAATGGAAGCCAGCAGAATTTATTAACTACTTAGTCTCTATTAAATTACTCCCCATAAGCAAATGAGGTATAGGGCATGCAATCAGTTAAATATCCTTCTAGCTAAATAGAAGCAGCAATATTAATAATAGAAATGAATGAGGCTAAGAACATTATAATTTAGAAGCTATATAATTTAAATTAAACTTGCTAAGAATTATTATAACTAACATTTATATAAATCATTCTTTTATTTAGCCATTATAGCCTATTAACTTCATTTATATCCTTACACTTAGATTAATTTACAATTACTTGTCTCTTTAGTCTTTTATTATTATTTAATTAAAAATAAGTCTCTTTAAGGGTTAAGCTTTATAATAAAATTTAAAAGCTTTACTTATAATCTTTAAAGAATTGCTTTTAGGATCTATCAACTTAGTAGTTTTGCTTAGCTTAACTTTATTATTTTCTTGTAAAGAAATCCTTTAGTTATTTTGTATTTTAGCTTCTTTTATTAGATATGATTATATATGATTAAATAGCTAAATTTTAGATAACTTTAAGTATATTTCTATTTCTTCTTTACTATATCAAAACTAACATTACACTAAAATTGCTGTTCTCCTATTATTTGTCTTCCTGCTGATATTTACTGAGTGATTACTTTAAATTAAAATCTAAAGAAAATCTTAAAATCCTAATTAAAAATGAAATAGTTATTAGATACTAGATAGGCATATTTAGTGTATAATGGAATAATGAAAAGTTTATTCTTGAAATAAAAGAATTTATTTTATTTTAGTAAAAGTAAACTATTAATTCAAATAATCTTAACCTAAATCTTTTAAAAAAACATCCACAGTTGGAACAAACCTTTTCTTATAAAAAAGACAATCCATAGCACTTCTGATCATTCTTTCTAGAACTAAAAACACAAACCAAGATCTAAAAAAACAATTTTGCCAAATCTCAGAAGAAAAATAACTACAAAATTAGAGAATTAACAATCCTAAAAAACCAAGATAAAATGATAATAGAAGAACAGCCCATGGCTAAATAAAAGTTCTTCAAAAAGAAATGCCACATATGCGGCAGCTAATATCACCTTTGAAGACGATGCAAGGAGAATATGCAAATTAGATAAAAGATTTGAAACGAATTGACTACGTTTTACCCATCCTTGGATGGTTAGCTATGACGGAAAAAGATAACTCAAAGACCATTCGGAAAGCTCGGAAGTGAACTTGGGTGGAGACACCGGGGAGTCCAAGACCCTGTAAAAGGTAATACAGGGGGTTATGGATCTTTTAAGGGAACATTCCATTAGACTTAAAATTTTTAATTTAAAAAGTTAAATCTTTTATATGCTATATATTATTTAAACCTTTATTATTACCAAATATTTAACTAAATATATGTAAAATGATTCTTTAAACTATTATATTTTTAATTATTTTATTTAGTTCTAATTTATAAGATTTTATTAAATCCTGAATTACTATTTAATATAACTTACTTAAAAATATTAAATTTGCTTATAAATAATTAATTTTAGTAATTATATTAAAAATATCAAACTAATTGTAATTAAATTTAGTGTAGATAAATATAACCCATAAAGATTTTTGTTTTTTTATATTATTATATATTAATTGATATCTTCTTAATACCATAAGTAATCAGTTTGAATATAAATCTTTCCTGGCTCTAAAAAATTCTCGAAATTGTACCTTTATTCAAACGCTTTCTAGTTTTCATGTATTTTAATTTAATTTATGTTTCTTCTCTTTTTAAATCAGTTTAAAATTTTAGTTTTTCTTTCCATGCTTTTTGTCTATTTTCCTTACTAAGTATCATCTGTTATTTCGCTACTAATAATATTTATATTTTTATCCTATTTTACTATCTAGGCAATTTTAAAGATAAGCATTTTGCTTAAAGATTTTTATGCCTCGATAGCAAAAAAACCTTTATCTTCATATCTCTTAAATACTATTAGGACCTATTTTTTATTTTTATTTTTAACTGAACTTTTTATGTTTAGGAACTATAACTTTTTTACTTTCTTTAGCTCATTTAGATAAATAAACTTAAATACTTACATTAAAATTCAATAAAATACAAAATTAAATGCTTGACGTTCTTGGAGGTATTTCAACCTCTTTATCGCCAACCTCTAGTTGGCTTTAGAGACTAAATTAAAAATTAATAAGTCTCTATAATTTTTCTCCTTGATTTTTATGTAGTCCTTTAATTATTATTTGCTTATATAATGCTTGATACATGTTTTCTTTATATTTTTCTGAATTTGTTACAATAATATTATAATATTAAGTTTATCTTTTCTCTTTTTTACCTTATCCAACTATATTTAGTAGTTTCAGTATTCTTTTTTGAAGTTGGGAAAATTTCTGAATCTTTTTCACGAATGTATTTGAGAGTTACAGTGTTATCATCTTTTCGTTTTCAGGTTTAAATCTTGATTTTTTCTTTAAATATAATAGATTAATTTGATTTTTCTTAGTTATATTAATGCTACAATTTTTATTTTTTCTCTTCTAGTTTATTATTCTATTTTACAGATCTCTCTGCTTTTATAGCTAGTTTTATGATTGAATGTTCTGATCTTGTAATTATTTAAGTAGGCCTTAAGATCTCTTTCATAAGCCATAAATTCAATTCTATTTCAAGTTTTGTAGTTACCTTTTTATTATATATAAGATAAAAAGATGGCTCCAAAGAAGCAAAACTCTTAAAATCAAATAAACAATCAACAATAGGATCAACTCATTGAAATTTACTTTTTGATAGCTATTATAAAAAGCTTTAAGATTCAGCTTAAGACTTAATCTAAATAATTACTTCATTAGCTAGTACTATCATCCAGCTTTAAAACTAAAACACTTGGCTAAAAACAGAAATCTCTCTCAAACCTTCAATGCTCTAACTTAACCAAGAAATGGAAAAAACAGAGCATAAAATCAAATAAATTGAAAAATTCAGTCATAGCAATCAACTCATTTCGATCCTCAATATGATCCCATAGAAGTAGAAAATGAAATTAAGGCAATTCCCGCGAAGAAAATTAAAAGATTATAGGCTTCTGAAGATGCTACAAGATAGGGCACATTTCAAGAAACTGTCCAATTAAATGTATTTATTGCTAAAAAACAGGACATATCTTCAGAGATTCTTATTACTTCAAGAGAAAACAATAATAAGAAAGCCGAAATACTTGAATCAAATTAAATAAATTATACTGCTCCTAAGAAAGATAACTTTACAAAAAAAATTATACAACAGTATAATTATTGCAGGACATTATAAAGGCTTAAAATATGAGAATGAGGTAAATTTTCGGTATTAATTGAGATTGAAGTAAAATACCAATAATTAAGAAGGGCTAATTCTGTGAAAGTCGATATGTAAAGAAGAGCAAGATTCTAGAGAATTTTTTGAATTTTTGAACCAATTTATAAATCTACTCATAATAAACCTAACGAGGGTGATGTCACGTTAATAAATTATTATTATTATTATTTTTCTTCAGTTTCTTTACTTCTTACTTAAGGTCCAGCACTACTGTAATCAGATAATCAAATACTATTTACTACTTTGTGAAGACACCAGAGATTTTTGAGTCCATTATAATTTTAGCTTGTTTCTTAGGCTTCTCTTCGGAAATAGATTCTCTATTCGACGGCTACCTTTTGGTGCTCTTTTCCTAGTCCTAGTTTCTCTAATATGACGTTAGCTTCTGTTTTTTTGAGGTGCTAAAAACCCAGTTCTGGATCCTGACATCTTTTAAGATTTTATCTAAATTAATTAAGTTTTAATTTTAATCTCTTTTAAAATTAAAAATTTTCACCAAAAATTATTAGAAGAAGACTTTAAATTCTAAAATAAAAGATGTACTGCAATAATGATAGAATGGTCTAGATAAATCTAAAATAGTAGAAGAAAAATATGAGCATTAGAAGAAACAGAGCTGATAATAGAAATGCATATAAAATAGTTTTATTATCTATATGAAGATTCAATATAGCCACTATAATTGATATTAATTAATTTTAACTCTATTATTCAAGTTTTTAAACTTTGAATATATTGGATCTACTTAGATTATCTCAAATTCTTAATTTTTAAAAGTTTAAATTCTATAAATTATTTTCTAATTTCATAATTATAAAATATGTTGAAGAAAAACTTTTAAATCAAGTAGTTACAATAAGGTGATTGGAGTATTCATTTTTACCTTTTTATCAATAAGTTTTAAGGATAAAAAATATTGGCTAGTTTCTATTAAATTGCTAATTCAAAATTTTATTATTATTATATTAATAAGTTATAAATCTCATTTATTTTAAAGCATTTCTTTAATGGCAACTATATGATATAGATGCCTTTTTATTTTATATCCAATTTATTTACACATTCAAACAGAGAAACTTTCTTGAAAAGAGAATTTAAGATGCTTAAATATAAGTGGTAAGTTTTGTAAAAAAATTGAGTATAGTAAAGAAGTATGCTATAATAGATAGAATAAATATAACTAAAAGTATTAACAAACCAAACTAAATTAAATTATTTTAAATTTTAAATTCTAATCTAAGGATAATCCCTTCTTTTGATAATGCTTTTATTTATAATCTTTATATTTATTAATTTTTCTCTTCCTATCTCTTTGAATAAAGTATTAAGAGTATCACAAGCTATATTTGCTAGCCAAAATAGAAACTAATTCTTATTTCTATTTTTTATTTATTGCTAGTAGGTTATCTAGTAATGTGAAAAAGCTTAATTTCATAATATGTTTTTAATCTTTTTATTTATAAACTTCGCAAAAACATTTAAGTCTGTGAAGGACAGAAATCATCCCTTGAACCAATGTAAATGATCGCAAAAAAGTTTTTGGTTGAATTAATTATCTAAAGAAAGAAGATTTACTAAGAATAAAATGAAAATATGATGCTGAAAAATCTAAACTCAAACTCCTAATATTTTAGGAGCTTTTAATTTTCAGATTTGCTTCTTCTAATTTAAGAAAAGTTATTATCTCTAGAAAGAAGAAAGAAAATATTCCCTTCTTCTTATTTACTTGATATGCTTAGCAAGAAATCTTAAATTTATACTTAGCACTTTAAAGGTAAAGTCTTTATTAAATTGGAAACCTTTTATATGCAATCTTAGAATAGCTAAAAGCTTAAAATAAGAAAATAGCAAAAGTACGCTTCTCTTTTAATAAAAAAATTAACTAAAGAATGGAAATTGCTTCTTAGAGAGTAGATAAAGAATAAATGAAAATCCAACCTAAAATTAAATTTACTATTTAATGATTAAAAAATAAGAGAAATTTGCTTTAATGAAGGAACTTGTAAGACTATTTACTTAAGGATTTATGAAATAAGCTATATTAAAATATTTACAAAGCAAATTGCTTAATACAAGAAATGCGACATATATCCTTTAGGCTTTACATTTAATACAAAGCTTTAATTATAATTATATAAAGCAATATAAAGCTAGTAATAACTAGAAAATCTGTGTAAAAGTTCGATATAGTGTAAATACTTTAGCTTTTAACTAAATAATCGTTGATAAACTTTATTCTTTCAAAAGAATTCAATTAAAATAATAAATTTAAATCTCAGAAAATCTTTTAGATAGGTATAGTAAGTTATAGTACCTAATTATTCAGCACAGAACAAAATTAGACTGTAAGCTATTGTGCTACTAAATATTTAGTTAAAACAAAAAATTAAAAAGGAAAACAATTCCAACAATTAAATCGCTAGTATTATTTTATGATCTAGCTTGGTATAATTTTTATTAATATATAGATGCTTAATTATCAAATATTTCTAATTTAAGAGTTATTTAATTTATAACTTTAATTAGATAATTAATAATAAAAAATTTAAAGATTCATTCCTTTATTAAAATCCACTGAGACAACTTCAAATCATATTTTGTTAATTAGCTATCATAATTGTATTAATAAACACTTGCATCATCTACTGCTGGCTGTGCAAAGACAGCTTTAGATGTTGTAAAGTTATCTTTCTACTATTAGAGAGATTTAAAGTCAAATATATATGTATAATCGTTACACCAACCATTATAATAAACGAGAGCTCCTTCTTTAGAATTTAAAAAAGCTGCTGTTTCATGTGCAGAAGTTGGAAGCTTAACGCTGGTTAATGACCATTGATCTCTTGAGATATCGTATTGAAATATTTCATCATTACAAAAATAATTGCATCCTCCAATTGCGTATATCTAATTTTCAGCTAAGAAAGCCCCAAAATGACTTGTAATTTAAGGACTATCAGCTATTGATTTGAACTATTAACTTTATAAATCAAATACATCACATTTATTAGTTCGTATCCCTGATATTATATAAATTCTACCTTAAGGATCTAAAACCTTTTTATGATCTCTTCTTCTATTTTTCATAATGTATTCTTAACTTTTTTTTACTTAGCAAATTGAAAATCTATTTTTATTATCTTTCTAGCCTCCAGAAATTACTAGCGTTTCTTCATTTATTTATAGTATTTGAGAATTATTACTCTCTGTAGCCCTCGAAATCTAATTTTAGTCTTTGCTAAACTTAATTTATGTTGTGTCAAAGCTCTTTCACTACGATGTATCACGAATAATCGTTCTAATTGAAATAAGTTTAGTTTAAATTGAATGGTTAGAGTTAGAACTTAAATTAAATTTTATTGGAGAAATTTCTTCTTCATCATACATCTCTTTAAAGTTTTTTTTAATACTTGTTATAAATTCACTTTATCTTCTTTAAGATTTTTCAGATAATTATTAATCCAAAGATTATCTATAAGATTCTATATTATTTTGCATACTAATTTTGCCTTCTCCTTAGCTCTAAAATTCTTTTTTGGTTTCCTCTGATTGTTTTTCAGAATTTTGGAAGGGTAAAGTTTATCTACGTATTAAACTCTTTTAATTTTCTTGGTTTAATGGAATTTACTGTTGTAGATATTATCTTTTAATTAGTTTAATTTCTTAAAGGTTTCCCTCTTTTTCATTTATCTTTTTAATTTCTTAGCCTATAATAAATAACCTACCTTTATTTTAAACTTCCTTAGGCATTTACTTTTCCTAATATTAGTTAATATATTGAATTTACTAATTTTCTTCTTACTAATTTAGAGAAATTCCTTCAATTATTGTGTCACAACCATGATATTTTTGGCTTGATTAGATTTAAAATTAATTTCCTAATTTAAATATAAAATAAAAATACCAATGATATCTCTTTCTTTATTTACTTCCTATTCAAAAGGATTTTATTTAAATGGATTTATTTTTATTTCTTGATTATCTATTTACTAATCTTAGGACTCTCCCTCAACTATAGTTCCTAATACCTGCAAATTTTATTACGCTTGCATTTTCTCATTTATACTTGCTTAATCTTATCCATTAAAAGCAGATAAACCTTGGCATATTTTTTATTTCAGCTTATCTAAACTAATTCTTTCTTCAGGTTTATTTTTCCAGCACTCTTAAATAGCTTCAGCAAAAATTTAAGGGCAATCTTCAGGAATTTCCTCTGTTCCTCCTTTTTAAATGTGATCTAACAAAATCTCGTTTACTACTCCATCAAAAGGAATTTATCTTGCTGATAGTTCCCACATAACCATTCCTAAAGCGTAGATATCTGATTAGAAACTGTATTTAGGCTTTATCTATAAAAGCTCAGGAGCCATTCACTAATATGTTCCTACTTTCGATTTTGATTTAAGCGATCTAGAGGAAGTTTTCACACGAGATAATCCAAAATCACATATTTTAGCTTTATTTTTTGAATCAAGAAGGATATTTAAACTCTTCAAATCTCTATGAATAATTCCCAAGTTATGAATGTATTGCAAGCCTGATGCGATATCAAGAGCAAATTTATAGCGCTATTCCCAAGTAATTTCCTAATTACTGTGTAAAAGTTCATATAAAGATCCTTCCATTAACTCCATTACTAAGCTAGGAGGGGATTGAATATATCCATACATCAAAATTACATTAGGATGTCTCATTTTTAGCATAATTTTAACTTCATTCTCGAACTCTTCCTCCATTTTTTCCGTAATCTCCGAGATTGAAAACTCCTTTACTGCAACATCAGCATTTAAATCGTATTTACTCTGGTAAACAGTTCCAAAACTTCCTTAGCCTAAAGTTTTGCTTCTAGTAATTTTTTCCTTAGGAATAATACTTTATTTTTTTAAGCTTTATTCCATTTTATTCTACTTTTAATTTAATTTCCTCACTTAAATCACAAAATACTTCATTAATAGACTTTTAGCAAAAACACCTTCATATGATAAGCAAAAATTTTTTAAATAAATAGTTCTTTAATTAAATTTAAACTGCTTAGCTTATTTAATAGAATCAAATCTACCAAAACACCATTAATCTTAACAATAATTAGTAGTATGTAATATCTAATAGTCCTTTATTAATAAACCAGTTCTCTGTACCATAAGCACACGAAAAACTAAAAAGAGTATAATTTAAACTAAATAAATAAATAATTAAATTTGGACCGAAATATAAATATATTAATGCTAGGATAAGTATATTAAGTATGCTTGATATATCTAGCTAAAAGAATAAAATTACTATAGCTGAAGTTAGAAATTAGCTTTATAAATTTAATTTCATATTACTAAAGTTTAGGTACTACAGCATGAAAATTATAGCAAATTTAGTTTTAAGCTTTATAATATTTTTTGAGAGATTCCTTTGTAAAGATTTTAGTGTATAATTAAAATCCACACAATTAAGGTACTTTATAATTAATAAGAAACACATATATCTATAATAGTAAAATACTCTAACATTATAATTCTTATTAAACATATAAAATTTAATAATTTAATTAGTGGTAGAGTCCTAGGAATTTAATAGATCTAGCAGTATTAATTAGATTATTTATCAATAATAGGTAATTGAATTAAGCCTTTATTATATCTAATTTATAAAAAGCTTTTATTAAAGTGCACGTAGCGCCTCAATTGCACAGCATTATAAGAAGCCAATTTTAAAGCCTTTAAATTACGATATTCTCTTTGTATCTTCTCGACTATTTTTGGGCAAGGTAGTGGTTCCAAATCTCCAAAGCACAGGACGCCAACAGGTGATTACAGGTAAATTTCCAATTCATGATGAATAAGAGATTAGTCTGGTCCAACTTTTAGAAGATTTGCTTCTGAGTCAGTTCTTCTTTGGGGAATTCTAGTAGCCTTTAGAGGCAAATTCACCCTATTAAACCAAATTATATAATAATAGAAATGATTTTAATCATTTAGTTTTATAATTAGTAATTCACAAAATAAAATAATGAAAATCAAATATTTGTAAACTTTAATCCATAAAGCTATTCAAAGGTATTTAAACATAGTGAACTATTTCTATACTTAATGCTTATTCTAAACTAATAATAACTAAATTTAAAATACTAAATCAAGAAAACTTAGAAGTTATTAATTGAATAGGAAAAATTCGTAAACAAGTAAATCTCCAACTTTAAGTCTGATTATATTTATTTCTTAAGATGAAATTTTACTTAAATAAAATCTTCTAAAGCAAAGAGTAAAATTTATAAATTAAATAAAAGTATTTAAATTAAGACAATAAAATAATAATCATTTAACAAGCTTTAAATCCAAAATTTTAGCATAAAGCAATTAAACTAATAAAAGATTAAGTGAAAAAATTGCCAAAGATTTACTTTTAATTATGTCCGAAATAATTCTTAGTTGAAGAATTTAATTCAACCATGATATTTGACAAAAGTATAGGAAAATTCTCTAACCCCTTGCAACTTTCTGCCTTTGGAATGAATCATAAAGGATTGGAAAAAGAATGTAATAAATTTTTATTTTAAAAATGGGGAAAAGAAGAAAATATGAGCAAAGATAATAGATGAAGCTAGAAAATTACTTTGCTTTAATTAAAAATAAAATTTGGCTTCATTTATCAATTTTGGGGAATCTAATAAAGGTGGTTCCCCATGTTAATTTTTTATATTTAAATTAAATGATTTAAAATAATTGCTTATTAAATAGAAAATTTAAATGTTTGACAAAAATATATAGCAGCTCATATTCATTGCATAAAATAAGTTTTTAAATCCTGTTTCTATTCCATTTTCCTAAATTATTTTCTTCTTTACCTCCAGGTCTTGTTGGAATCAGATTCTTTAATTCTTGAGTTTCTTTTCTCTTTAATAAGTCTCCTTTAGGATTACAATATAGCTTCTCTCTCTCTTTTTTCTCCTAAAGATTAATATTCGTTTTTTAAATTCCAAAATTTTCAGCATTTCTTGTATTGAAGTTATTAACTTTTATAAAAGTAGCATTTTTTCTTAATTCTAATTTATTTCTATCTTTGTTAAATCATTTTTTTTTCATTTTAGATTAGTTTATTCCAACGTATTAATTATTTTTTGTTATTTCAGAGATTTTCTTGATTTTAATTTTCCTATTTTTGGAACTATAATTGATTTTTGATCAGTTAGCTTTAATCTTGCATTTTTTATAGTTGAGAACTTTTCTGATTAAACTACTCTAGTTAGTAATTCCATAAGACGTCAATTTCCCTCTCCTAGTTGACCATTCTATAATCCAAATTTAGAGGCCGCTGTTTATCAGCCCAGCTTGTTAGAATTTTCCCTGCTGAGTTTCTTAACCTCTTTTATGGAGATCGATTAAATTCTGAGACCTACTAGTGTAGGACAGTCTTCGCCTATTTTCTCGGTTTTCCGAGGTTAGTATTATATTAACATGAGTTTTTTTTTGTTGCTTTTTGGCTTCTTCATACTGCTGATAAGTTCCTGCGCCCTACTTCTTTATAGCTGCGAAAAATCTCTTTCTGAAGTTCGACATCTTTTGGTTTTATTTGAATTTAGTATTAAACTAATTATTTAAACTATTAAATAACTAAGTTACTAAAAGTAATTTGTAATACAATCGTATGATTACGATTCAATTAAGTTAAGCTAAGTGATAAATAGATAGATGTTCCATTTAAACAGACAACATTTTTAAATTAGACTTTTATAAGGAATAATTGTTCTAAAATTGTCATAAAATCTAGTCGAATAGAAAAATGGCAAAATTAATTAAAATTAAATAGTCTAACTATGAAATATTAAATGACTATGACTTTTTAAATAAATAAGCAATTTAATTAATTTTCTTATAATCATTTGTATACCTTTAAATTATAAAGCTATTCTATTAGCAAATAAATTACCTAAGAAGAATTTAATAGACTAAATTAAATATTAGCTAATTTATATGAAATTTGAATAAAAAGTTAAAAATTATTAAAATAATATAATTAAACAGATATAATTCAATATTTAGAAATTCATTTTATATTAATTACAGCTAATGGAAGTAAAATATTTTGGAGATTATAATTGATAAAAAATGTTGAAGAATGAAGTTAAGCGATATGTAAAAAAAGCTAAATTATCAAGTAAAAAAGTATAAAAAATGAATAGTATAAATTTAATTTTTTTATAAATATTTGAATATAAATTTTTTAAATGTTCATAATATATAATACAATTAAATTGTTATTTAATTATAATGATTAATAAGCTTTATTTTATGGTAAAAAAAATGGCTTCTAAGAAATAACAGAACTTTGATTAAATATTTAAGCAGGAAAATTCTCTAAAAATAAAAAAGTGAAATATGTAAAATGAGTGAAAGTGAGAAATATGATTGATATGACGAACATTAACTACTTGGAAATCCAGAATTAAAAAAACTTCCGACGCAAACTCAAATATAAATATTATCTAAGTCATTAAAAGAGTTTATGTTTAAAAATAGATACCTCACTGATAAAGTAGAAAAATTAGAAAAACTAATAACGTCTTTACTTGAGAAACAATATTAATAATCATAAGAAATAGAAGACAAACTGGAACAAAGAATTCTTTAAATTTAATAATAAATTCAGGTAACGCCATTTTCGATTTAACGGAATTAATCAGATCCTATGGAAATAGAAAATGAAGCCTCAAATTAAAATAAACAGTAAACGTTTATTTAAAATAAGTAGTAACTTTAAATTAAATAAGTGTTACAGAAATAATAGTTTAAAAGAATAATAAAATGCTACTTGTGCAATAAATAACACCAATGAAAATACTGGTACTAACTTAGAGAAATTTAAAGAAAGAATAAAAAGATATTTTTAGAAAGTTATTTAGGATATATCCAACATAAAGCGGAAAAATTTATAGAAAAAAATTCTTTAATTCAAATTTTAATCCTTGAATAAATAAATAGGAACGCTACGTGCAAGATCAAAACTATTCAGATTTTTAAAGGATGGTGCACTAATGAAGTGCTACACCGCCTAACTAAGCATAGTAGGAATTCAAGACAAACTAATAGAGACAAAGCTGATAGAATAGATCCGACGGCTGACTATTAAGGCTTTAGCAAAGCTTTTTAACTTTTAACTTTATGATTAAATTTTCCATAATTAAAAAAATATTATAATTAATATAAAAATAATTAATTTTAATGCTTGATTTAAAAGTTTTTCTTCAACATATTTTATAATTATAAAGTTAGAAAATAATTTATAGAATTTAAACTTTTAAAAATTAAGAATTTGAGATAATCTAAGTAGATCCAATATATTCAAAGTTTAAAAACTTGAATTATAGAGTTAAAATTAATTAATATCAATTATAGTGGCTATATTGAATCTTCATATAGATAATACAACTATTTTATATGCATTTCTATTATCAGCTCTTTTTCTTCTAATGCTCATATTTTTCTTCTACTATTTTAGATTTATCTAGATCATTCTATCATTATTGCAGTACATCTTTTATTTTAGAATTTAAGGTCTTCTTCTAATAATTTTTGGTGAAAATTTTTAATTTTAAAAGAGATTAAAATCAAAACTTAATTAATTTAGATAAAATCTTAAAAGATGTCAGGATCCAGAACTGGGTTTTTAGCATATCAAAAAAACAGAAGCTAACGTCATATTAGAGAAACTAGGACTAGGAAAAGAGCACCAAAAGATATCCGCCAAATAGAAAATCTATTTCCGAAGAGAAGCCTAAGAAACAAGCTAAAATTATAATGGACTCAAAAATCTCTGGTGTCTTCACAAAGTAGTAAATAGTATTTAATTATCTGATTACAGTAGTGCTGGACCTTAAGTAAGAAGTAAAGAAACTGAAGAAAAATAATAATAATAATAATTTATTAACGTGACATCACCCTCGTTAGGTTTATCACGAGTAGATTTATAAATTGGTTCAAAAATTCAAAAAATTCTCTAGTATCTTGCTCTTCTTTACATATCGACTTTCACAGAATTAGCCCTTCTTAATTATTGGTATTTTACTTCAATCTCAATTATTACCGAAAATCTACCTCATTCTCATATTTTAAGCCTTTATAATGTCCTTCAATAATTATACTGTTGCATAATTTTTTTTGTAAAGTTATCTTTCTTAGGAGCAGTATAATTTATTTAATTTGATTCAAGTATTTCAGCTTTCTTATTATTGTTTTCTCTTGAAGTAATAAGAATCTCTGAAGATATGTCCTGTTTTAAGCAATAAATGAATTTAATTGGACAGTTTCTTGAAATGTGCCCTATCTTGTAGCATCTTCAGAAGCCTATAATCTTTTAATTTTCTTCGCAGGAATTGCTTTAATTTCATTTTCTATTTCAATGGGATCATATTGAGAATCGAAATGAGTTGATTGCTATGACTGAATTTTTCAATTTATTTGATTTTATGCTCCGTTTTTTCCATTTCTTGGTTAAGTTAGAGCATTGAAGGTTTGAGAGAGATTTCTGTTTTTAGCCAAGTGTTTTAGTTGTAAAGCTGGATGATAGTACTAGCTAATGAAGTAATTATTTAGATTAAGTCTTAAGCTGAATCTTAAAGCTTTTTATAATAGCTATCAAAAAGTAAATTTCAATGAGTTGATCCTATTGTTGATTGTTTATTTGATTTTAAGAGTTTTGCTTCTTTGGAGCCATCTTTTTATCTTATATATAATAAAAAGGTAACTACAAAACTTGAAATAGAATTTAATTTATGGCTTATGAAAGAGATCTTAAGGCCTACTTAAATAATTACAAGATCAGAACATTCAATCATAAAACTAGCTATAAAGAAGAGAGATCTGTAAAATAGAATAATAAACTAGAAGAGAAAAAATAAAAATTGTAGCATTAATATAACTAAGAAAAATCAAATTAATCTATTATATTTAAAGAAAAAATCAAGATTTAAACCTGAAAACGAAAAGATGATAACACTGTAACTCTCAAATACATTCGTGAAAAAGATTCAGAAATTTTCCCAGCTTCAAAAAAGAATACTGAAACTACTAAATATAGTTGGATAAGGTAAAAAAGAGAAAAGATAAACTTAAATAAAAAGAGAAAGAGAAATATTATAATATTATTGTAACAAATTCAGAAAAATATAAAGAAAACATGTATCAAGCATTATATAAGCAAATAATAATTAAAGGACTACATAAAAATCAAGGAGAAAAATTATAGAGACTTATTAATTTTTAATTTAGTCTCTAAAGCCAATTAGAGGTTGGCGATAAAGAGGTTGAAATACCTCCAAGAACGTCAAGCATTTAATTTTGTATTTTATTGAATTTTAATGTAAGTATTTAAGTTTATTTATCTAAATGAGCTAAAGAAAGTAAAAAAGTTATAGTTCCTAAACATAAAAAGTTCAGTTAAAAATAAAAATAAAAAATAGGTCCTAATGGTATTTAAGAGATATGAAGATAAAGGTTTTTTTGCTATCGAGGCATAAAAATCTTTAAGCAAAATGCTTATTTTTAAAATTGCCTAGATAGTAAAATAGGATACAAATATAAATATTATTAGTAGCACAATAACAGATGATACTTAGTAAGGAAAGTAGACAAAAAGCATGGAAAGAAAAACTAAAATTTTAAACTGATTTAAAAAGAGAAGAAACATAAATTAAAATACATGAAAACTAGAAAGCGTTTGAATAAAGGTACAATTTCGAGAATGTTTTAGAGCCAGGAAAGATTTATATTCAAACTGATTACTTATGGTATTAAGAAGATATCAATTAATATATAATAATATAAAAAAACAAAAATCTTTATGGGTTATATTTATCTACACTAAATTTAATTACAATTAGTTTGATATTTTTAATATAATTACCAAAATTAATTATTTATAAGCAAATTTAATATTTTTAAGTAAGTTATATTAAATAGTAATTCAGGATTTAATAAAATCTTATAAATTAGAACTAAATAAAATAATTAAAAATATAATAGTTTAAAGAATCATTTTGCATATATTTAATTAAATATTTGGTAATAATAAAGGTTTAAATAATATATAGCATATAAAAGATTTAACTTTTTAAATTAAAAATTTTAAGTCTAATGGAGTGTTCCCTTAAAAGATCCATAACCCCCTGTATTACCTTTTACAGGGTCTTGGACTCCCCGGTATCTCCACCCAAGTTCACTTCCGAGCTTTCCGAATGGTCTTTGAGTTATCTTTTTCCGTCATAGCTAACCATCCGAGGATGGGTAAAACGTAATCAATTCGTTTCAAATCTTTTATCTAATTTGCATATTCTCCTTGCATCGTCTTCAAAGGTGATATTAGCCGCCACATATGTGGCATTTCTTTTTGAAGAACTTTTATTTAGCCATGGGCTGTTCTTCTATTATCATTTGATCTTGGTTTTTTTAGGATTGCTAATTCTCTAATTTTGGTAATCTTTATTTAATTTCTATAATTTGCTAGAAGGCATTTTCATATTTTTGAAAATCTATTCCCATTTGTTCATCTAGTCTTACAATATCGCATTCTATTTCTTAATACCTATTATTAATGTCCTATTTTGTTATAAATTCAGGGTGCGGCTTCTCATCTTCGACATGATCTTGTAAGTCTTGCTATATGTTTATGACGTAGTGTTCGAGATTCTCTACTTTATCGGTGTATTCGATAATGATCTCAAGTTATTCCTTATCTAACTTCATTAGTTATTCGAATGTATGCCTCTTTTTTGGAATTTTGGAAGGTAGTTATTTTTCTTCTGAGATTTGGCAAAATTGTTTTTTTTAGATCTTGGTTTGTGTTTTTAGTTCTATAAAGAATGATCAGAAGTGCTATGGATTGTCTTTTTTATAAGAAAAGGTTTGTTCCAACTGTGGATGTTTTTTTAAAAGATTTAGGTTAAGATTATTTGAATTAATAGTTTACTTTTACTAAAATAAAATAAATTCTTTTATTTCAAGAATAAACTTTTCATTATTCCATTATACACTAAATATGCCTATCTAGTATCTAGTAACTATTTCATTTTTAATTAGGATTTTAAGATTTTCTTTAGATTTTAATTTAAAGTAATCACTCAGTAAATATCAGCAGGAAGACAAATAATAGGAGAACAGCAATTTTAGTGTAATGTTAGTTTTGATATAGTAAAGAAGAAATAGAAATATACTTAAAGTTATCTAAAATTTAGCTATTTAATCATATATAATCATATCTAATAAAAGAAGCTAAAATACAAAATAACTAAAGGATTTCTTTACAAGAAAATAATAAAGTTAAGCTAAGCAAAACTACTAAGTTGATAGATCCTAAAAGCAATTCTTTAAAGATTATAAGTAAAGCTTTTAAATTTTATTATAAAGCTTAACCCTTAAAGAGACTTATTTTTAATTAAATAATAATAAAAGACTAAAGAGACAAGTAATTGTAAATTAATCTAAGTGTAAGGATATAAATGAAGTTAATAGGCTATAATGGCTAAATAAAAGAATGATTTATATAAATGTTAGTTATAATAATTCTTAGCAAGTTTAATTTAAATTATATAGCTTCTAAATTATAATGTTCTTAGCCTCATTCATTTCTATTATTAATATTGCTGCTTCTATTTAGCTAGAAGGATATTTAACTGATTGCATGCCCTATACCTCATTTGCTTATGGGGAGTAATTTAATAGAGACTAAGTAGTTAATAAATTCTGCTGGGTTCCATTAGAATATATCCAATCCTTCAAAAATAGCTCTGAAACTAAAGAAAGCTTAAATCTCTAGTAGCCAAACTAAAAACTATAAGCCTAAGATAATTAATAGGGATGAGATACCTTTTGAAATTGACTTAGCAAGTTACATAGTACAATCTAAACCTAAATGGTCTAACCTTAGCTTAAAAGAGTAAACTACGATCTTAGTCTTCTTTAGAATTAACCAAAATATTTGAACACTATTGGATAGAATTATAGCAAAGCAAACATTTTACATAAAGGCTTAAAATCTCAGAAGCAATACTATGAAATGAAATATTAGTATAATCTATCAACTGATTTGAATAACGCAACAGCTGAGAAAGCTTAAAATAAAACAGATTAAGACTTGTGCTAAAACATAAACTTCATACACTTAAAAGAAAGTTTAGATGTTAAAATAAACTACGAAAGATATAATTATACTAAATAGCAATTTAGCTAAGACTTCTATGAAATGCAGCAAGCAATTTTTGAAGCAACATTTAGTATAGAAAATGCATTCACTACAATGTCACACGAAATGACTCCTGTAGTAAAATAAGTGAAAGTTGAATTAGAAAAGAAAATTAAATCTACTTATTAAACAGTGACTGGTATATTTGACTAAGGATATACATAATTTTAAAAAGGTATTTAATGAATAAGCGATTTATACAACTCCTTCGTTTCCAAAATTTAACGAAAGCTTTTAGCTTCATATTTGAACTCCTAAGAGTTAGTAGAGATTTATGAAGAACTAGTTCGAATTTTCTAAGAAATAGCAATGAAGATATCTGAATAAGTGGTAAATAAAGCACCACAATATGAGAGTAATTTAAAGGTAATAGTTTAGTAAATTTTATAAATCTCAGATAATTTAAATTCCTTCTATTAATCAGTTTAAGCTAAAATAGCAAAGAAATATCCCTAAATAGAAAAAGACTTAAGAAATATACTTGGCTAAAAGGATTAAATACAATAGATCTGTTTGAAAATATGAAAGGTAATTAAGTAGGAATACGATCTAATAAAAAAATAGCTTAAGTAAGATAAGAAAACATTTGTATCAGGATTCTAAGAGTTCTAGCTGTTTTTTGAAGATACACTAAAAGTAATAAGAAAGTAAAAAATAAACTTAGTTTAAGATTCTACAACCGATATCATAGAATGACAATAATTAGCTAATATTATGGACCAATTTATTGATGTTATTATATATCAACTAGTTGATTACAGTCCTGAAATTGGAGTTACTTTGACTAAATTAATTTATCCTGTTAATAATTTAGTTTACCAGCTTGGAGATAGTTTGAATGCTATTTTAAGAGCTGTAGACAGCAGTCTTTGGGAATTAAAAAATCCTACTTATAAAGTAGGAAGCTCCCTTAGAAATATATCAGCTGTTATAGAGAAATGAGGCTAAGATCTACGTAAAGAAGTAAAAACTTAGAAAATAAATATAACAAATAGCCTAGAAACTATATTCACATAATTAAGCCTTTTAAGCCCTCTCTTAGATACCTTCATTGATATTATAATAGAGTAAGTTATGATAAGAGTTCCTGATATAGATAAGAGTTTTACTTAACTAATAGGAGTTTTAAAAAGATAATTATAGAGTTTCTAAGAGCTTCCTAATGAGCTATTTGAGTCATTTATGTAAATATTTTAGCATACTAAGGATTAAATCAAAGCTATTTAAAAGGAAACTAAGGAAATCGTATCTCTCTCTTTTAACTTCTACTCTTACATTTTAGAGGTTTTGAACAATAACTAGTTAACTCTGAAAAGCAGCCTATAAAGCTTAAAAGAGTTTCTAAGAGTAGTTTAGAAGAACATGGAAGTATTGCAAAAGCATAAGTAGAAAGCAATTAACTTAAAATAAGTAATCTTAGCTTATTAGCTTTAAGCTTTAAGGATATAAATCTAAGAAGCAATAATAGCTCTTACTAGAATATTCTGTACTGCTCCTTAGTAGTTTATGTAGTATGCTGATATTTTAGAATATTGGTATTGGAATGCTCTATAAGGACTAAGCCATATAAAGGTAAACTTCCTATATATAATGCAAGTTTATAGCAATTCAATTATTGATCTAAATTAAAGAATTGAAGAAGTACAATGGCATGCTCTTTAGCAACTTAATCTCCTTACTAGCTCTACGCTTAAAATAGAGCAAACATTCTTAGACATAGGCGATTAAGTGAAATCTCTCACAAAACAAAACCAAAAAAGAGTAAAAAGATGACTAGGAAATATAAGTGAAATAGCTATTAGTAAAATAGTAAACTTCCACTATAAAGCTAGTAATCAATAAACTTTTAAATCTATTCTTAATATCTTATGAAACTTCCAAGAAGCATAAGAAACTTTATAGTAGCTAGGGAAAAATATGAGCTAATTATACAAAGACACTCAAAAATAGAGTAAAAAGGAACTAAAATAACTATAATAGTAAATAAAGGAGATTGTAAAATACATCTTAAATCAAGATAACTATATAAGCCAAGCGGTTAAAGCTTTTAACCATGCAAATTAAACTTTTCCAAGTTTCTGGAATAATACAAAATAACTTCTTCCAAAACTAGAAAATAACTACAAGCTAATTAAATAAATTTATAATAAAGCTATTTAAATAAGGAAAGCAAGCAAGGAATTAAATAAGTTTATTAGAAAATAGTTTAA
Source organism: Loxodes magnus (assembly GCA_946699065.1). Classification (NCBI taxonomy): domain Eukaryota; phylum Ciliophora; class Karyorelictea; order Loxodida; family Loxodidae; genus Loxodes; species Loxodes magnus. Next base: position 123,613 of record CAMPDV010000362.1, read on the forward strand.
GAGAGAAACTATTTAGCTTGATTAAGCTCTTTCTTTGATTTGGAATCTAGACATGTATCTTTAACTAAAAATCTCACTTCTAAACGGAACTTTAAATGATATATTTATAAAAGAAAGACAGCAAAGTAGCTAGAATGTTAGCAATCTAATTGATGAGTTGGAAATGACTTTATTAGGAAGACAAATAAACTTAACTGCATTCAATTATAGTGGTAATATCTAAAAAGCTTCTTTAATTTAGCTTTATCAATTATTCTAATAAATATTTGGCTTTTCTCTAATGGAATTATAGGATAATTTGCAAAAGGTTAATGGTAGCAGTATTTTAAATGATTCAAAAGTAGAATAATCAGAAAGCTTGGCTGATTTAACTTACTCCATTTCCTTCTTTTAGCCATTAAAAAGATTTTTTGACTATAAATAAGATATAAAGCAATATAAAGAAGAACAGTGTTTAAACTTATCTTAGCACAGGCTATTGAATAGCTAATAAAAGAAATAATAAGAAGCAATACATTATCATTATAGTATATAGCAACACAGACATTAGCATTCCTTCTATGCCAACTTTAATTAAATTTACTAAGAATTAAATATAATTCCTCCCTCAGAATTTACTTAGAAGAGTGCTTATTAAACTATTTACTAATCATACAACTAACAATAAGAGCAAAGTCACTAGAATAAATAGTTTCATATCCCAAGTAAAATAAATGTAATAGAAAAATTCCACGATCATTAGCACTAAGTTTATCATGAGCATATTCATTTTGTTCTTCCTCTAAGAGAAAGATATACTTCCACTAATAAATTAAAGCATTATAATTTTAAGATTCTATAAAAAGAAAATAATTCCTAAATATTATTTGCTAAGTTAAAATAATATTATTCCTCTGCCTAATCAATAAAGCAACAGATTAAAGATTCCAAAAAAGTGAAGATCGAAGAGATTTAATTTTCTTAGTACTATAAAGCATCACCAAAGTAAGAAAGATAACTATAAATAACTTTAAGAAATGGCTAGATTTTATCAATTCCATTAAATTTTAGTTAGAATGTATTGCAAAAATCAAACGACATTCACTTCATTTTATCTTAAGAATTTCACAATCATTTCTTTAGTATTTAAGACGATTTGGATAAATCAGAGTATTCTTAAGTTAGCTAGTATAAAGAAAGTATTTTTAAATAAAGTTAGTAAAATGAAAGTTAAGTAAAAGAGAATATCTAAAATATAATAATTCACTATGAAAATCACCAAATAGCTCATTAACATTAGCACTATATCCTTATTGTTCCTAGTGAATAAGAAATTGCTAAGATTACTAAAAAACTAGAAAGAAAGGAAAATATTTATCCTTTAATATAACCAATTGAAATGTAAGATTTATATAGAGAAATTTAATTAGAAAAATAAGAATAATTTCACTATACATTCACTTAAGAAATCTTAACCTGAAATTATGTTTGCAAGTAAGAAGAATAGAAAATAAATTAGAAAGACTAGCATTAATGCAATACAGAGCTTAAAAAATAATAAAAAGACTAATAGCAATATTTACTAAATTTAGCAAATTGGAATTCAGATCAAGATAGTTAATCTCATTATCACTATGAGTATAGTATCTCAGAGCATTCATATTTCGCTGAATTTTATTCCCCATTAGAAGAATATTAAGAAGCTTATCTAACTAGTAGTTAAAACTTAAGTTAGTCCTTAATTTCATCAAATCAAAATGCGAGAGAAGAAAAAAATTATAGTAAGAGTTGGTGTTTAGTTCTCTTTATTCTGTTAGTTATTTTCTATTTTATCTAGAAATAATTAAGATGTAATTCACTTAAGTAGGATACATCAAAGAAAGAAAATTTACTTTAAACATAAGATAATAATTAGAGACATTATGAAAGAGAAATGAAGACAAGCAAGAAATATCAACTAATTTGAGAAATATTTAACTTAGAAATAAATATAATTAAATGTAAAATATTTAAGATATATCATTAAATTAATACTTCTAATACTTAGCTTTCTTTTTTCATATTTAAAGCTTAAGCATTTTATATTATAAAATTAATAGATATTTGTAGTTATTTGGAAAGAATAAAGATAATTTAGAATAACTTAGATAAGTTTTATTAAATAGATAGTTTAAATATATTAATATCTTTAATAATAAATTTATTCTTGTTCTAGTTGCTTATATCTAAGTATTAAAGCCATATCTTTCTTTAATTTGTCTTACATATATATTAATAATTAGATATTCAATTTTATATTTTATTGATAAATTTTATGATGGAACAATAATTTTTTAAAAGTTATTGACTAATGGATAAATTTAATTTGCTCATAAAATAATATTTTTGTTCACAATTATTAAATAAAGTTTCATTGTATTAGCAATGAACATTTTAAAAATTTATAAAAAAAGCATTTTATTTTAAATTTAAATATATTAATATTTATAGACTTTATTCCTGTTATTTTAATGCTTAGCCTTATCTTTAAAGCATCTTTAATCAATTATAATTTTTACATTTTTTGTTTTGTTTAATAAATATTTAATTTCTATAACTATTGTTAATTTAATTTTCTTCCAAAGTATTTTACAATATCTTTTTCTTTAATTTCATTATTAAATAATTTCTAATTTTTTTTTTATTCAAATTTAATAAATTTAGAGTTAGAATTTAAATTAGATTATTATACCCCTTTTAACTTATTTTTTTAATAGGATTATCAATTTTATAATGCTAAAAATATATAAATAATTCTAGCCTTTTACTTATTAAAAGCATTGTAGTTATGAGGATTTTCTGAATTTATTTATTTGTTTTAATACTTATATAAAAACTAGCTTTGTTTACTTTTACTCTTTATCCTTATTTTTTAAACACTATTACTATTTATCAACCTGCATATATTAAATATAGAATACGGATTAAGGCTTGTATGATGGATTTTTTTGCTGCATCTCTTAGTTCCATCATTCCTTTATATGAGCCAACTTATCCCTACTGTAGATAGGACTTAAACCTCTTTAAAGAGAGATTGTCGATGATTATTTCTTAACTTATCGAATTAAAGGATTTTGCTGTATTTGATCTGAACATAGGAAAAAAGACACTTTCATTTTTATTAAATCTGTCATCAGGATGAAGCTTGACCTATTTTTTGAATTTCTTAGAATGGGATATTTGAGCTTTCAAATTCCAAAAATTGTTGCATCAGAAGGAAAACCAACATAACTAAAATTCGCCAAAAGTACAAGCGTATGTAAAATGGTTTGAAGTGTATATTTAAGAATAAATTTAATTTTACTAAATTAATTTAAACTAGGAAAGTTAAAAAATCTATATAATTTCAATAAAAATTAGCTTAGAAAGAAACTTTAGATCCGATGGAATAATAAATTGACTGCCTAATCTAACTATATCATTTAAAGAAGGGACATAATATGAGTAAATGAAATTAATATAATATCTACAAAAAAGATTTCTGATGCAAGAATAGGATAAGAGACAAATATTAAAATGCATATAGAAGGAGAGGAAAAATAGTAATGAAACGAATCTGGAAAAAGAATTAAGATAAAATAATAATAACAGAATTCATTTTAATTTCTGAAACCTCCTAGATTATTTTGCTGCAAATTGATCTAAAACTTAGTAAAATCTGGAAGTTGTTTTGGAATTTGAATATTATAAATAAACAAGAATAATGAAGAGTTTTAGCAAGAATATAAGCAATAAGGACAATGGGGTAGAAGATATAAAGCATAATTCTCCTCGTATTGAATATTATAATATAAAAGCCATTCAAAAAAATTATCCAGGAGAAGAATGGAATAAAAATAGAGAGTCAGAGTCTTGCTAACATTCCTTTATTTTAATTTCTTAATAATTAATAAAATACATTATAAACTTAAAAATGCAAGGAACATTGATTAAATGATATTCAGCTATTTAAAAAAATTAAAGGATATAGTTACCATAGCTAAAGCTTTTTTCTACTGATCATTTGAATAAACTTAAATAAAAAACTAAAAATAAGGATTCTAGAATTTTATGTCTTTATTCATTAAACTTAAAATCAATTTTTTCCTTAGAATTTTAAATATCATATTAATAAAAAATTATGCCTTGCTAAATGGGATTAAGATGAGGATTTAGAATTTAAGTGAATAAAGCATTAAGAAAAAATCTAAAAGCTTTAAATCAATAAAGCTATTTATTTAGAAATAACTAAATCCAAAGTATTTTTTTTACTCATATTCGATGAAAAAAGATGGATTTTGAAAGAAGAAAAAAATGAAATCAGATCCTATTATTTAGTTTTAAAATATAGGAGTTTTTAGATAAGTTAATAGAATGCTTATTATCAAATTTTCCGATTATGGGAAATAAATTCATCAAATCTGAAGCAAATGCACGGATATCTATAAACCTATTAAACTAAAAAATGAATAGTAATAAATTTAAATGATGCTTAAAATAGAATAAGTATAGAAATGAAATTAGATAGAATTCCTAAATGATAAGTGCGAGATTAAAGTTAAAGCTATATTTAATAGTTAAGAATTAAAAGCAACAACTCAGCTTTCTAATTTTTAATAGATATTTTAAATAAAAAAATCAAATTTGAACTTACTCTTAGAATAAACTTTTTTCAATATAATAAAAATGTCTTAAGTTCCTTAGTGTAATGCATGCTCTATAAAATACGATGAAATACGTCATAATCCTTTGAAGCTTCCATGTGGTCATAATATTTGCTAATAATGTGCTGAGGGTCAATACGAGAATTCTGAGGAAATTAAATGTTAATAGTGCGGGAATCTAACAGATTAAAGACCTAAAAGACTGCCAGAGGATTAAGAAATATTGGATATAATAACCAGAAAAAAGAAATAAATAAAGACTTTAAAGGAGAGTAACAATAATCTATAAACGCAATTTAACAACCATAATGAAATATTAATGAAAATTTCTGAGAATTAAAGTGCTATCATCTAGAAGTCCTTTAACTCACTATAAAAAACTATTTTCAAAAGCTGCAACAGCTTTGTGGATTCATTCTAAGGTTCCATAGTATATATTTAAGATCGTATTTAGCTGCATGAAACTTAAATAGAGAATTTAGAAAAAAATGAGTAGTAGGCACTGGAAAAGGAAGATTTTTAGAGAATAATTCAAGGAAATACATTTTAAGAGGAGCAATAGATTGGAAATAAGCAAATTAATAAATTAGAAAAGCTTATAACTTCCTTTATTCCAAATCTTGACAAGTTCTTGGAAGATTTCAATACTAAACTTGAAAAGCAACTAGAACTGTGTTAGAGGTTGTCTTAAAAAATGAGTTTTTAAAGTTAAAGCGAATTAAAAAGAATTATTACAGTAAATAAAGATACTTAGATCTAAAAAGGATATCAACTAAACGAAAAATAATTCAAAGAAGCCGAAATAAACATAGCAAAAACTGAGTTTTCTTGTACTTAAATTGAGCAAATTGGTGAACTTAAAATGATAATTTCAGGAGGAAGAAAATAAGAAACAAACTAGAAATTCACAATGGTAGATAATCAAAACGTATAGAATTATACAATGCTATAAGGTAGAAACTATCACAGAACGGTTTTCGATCAGTTCTCAAATGTGTATATTTTATCAGGTTAAAGAGATTATTAGGAGCATTTAAAGGAGTGCGAAGTTTTTAGCCTGGAAAACAATTAGTTTTAATAGATAAAAGATATCGAATTTCCTGTAGAGTGTTTTGGAGCGTTCATAGATAAAACTGAGAATATATATGTCTCAGGTGGATATGTAAAAATTTTAAAATTGACTAATAAAATTTAAATTTATGATTGCGAAAAGAACGAGTGAAGACTAAGCCACTGCTACTTACCATCTAAGTCATTAAGTTCTTCTTGCTACATCAGTAAGTAGGCAAAGGCTCTTATTTATAACAACGGTAATGTTACAAATCTCGATACTTTTGTTTTCGATACAAAGATTATAGTGAAACATGGAGACAAATTTCCAGGAGAATGTGAAGTTTTTACCCAGCCATAAGCAGTAGAAAATAATGTTTACTAGTTCGATAGAAGTTCGAATATGTTTATTTACTCATTAGATGGTGCAAAGTGGGACAAGATTGAGTGATTTTTCGAAATCGAATAAATATATTTTATCACTTTTTCATTTAAAATTAAAACAATAAGACATTATTATTACAATAGCCAATACCTCTATTTTTATTATTATTACCTTGCTAACTATTTATTTCTAACTCATACACCAAGCATAATTAAGCATTGGATTATTAATTTAATTCTTTTTTGTGATATCATTTTCTTTAAAAGTTAAAAAGCATAAGTAAAATCTGAACTTTAGCTAGTCATTTCAATTCTTAGTTATAATAAATCTCAAAATTTCTAAAAAATAAAATTAGATTCAATCCAAAACTAAACTAAACTAACTTATACCTGATGATTACTAAACAAAAATTAGAAAGAATAAATTATAATAAATTAACTAGCAACACATATAATTGCTATAGTAGTTAGCCTTTATAATTAAGCTTTTTATATAAGTACAAAATTAAATTTTATACTCTAAGGATTAATATTAACTAAATCTTTTGTTCTTAAGTTAAAGTTTGCATTAATTTTGGGGATAAAGAACTTAAAATATTACTTCTAGCTGTCTTAGTAAAATGTAAATATCTCTTAATCTATTAAAGAGTAAAAGCTAAGAAAGCAATTTAAAAACTGATGCTAAACGATATAATAAGCCTCCGTAGCTCAATAGGTTAGAGCGTTTGGCTGTTAACCAAAAGGTCGGTGGTTCAAGTCCACCCGGTGGCGTTTTTTATATTTATAATTAAACAATTAAACATATTCTTATAGCTTGACAATGTATAAAAATGAGGTTTATATCTTAATCTTTAGAAAAAGGAAGAACATTTGCATTCTTTATTTCTATTTGGATATTTTAGATTTCTTGAATTACATTCGTTTGTCTTGTTAATTTACAATACTAAACTCTTAAAATTTTAATTAAGAAATACTCTCGTTAGAATTTATGGTGCTAGTTAAATAATAGCTTAATTATATGAAATTAGTGAGCAAAATTTAATAATTTTGTTAATTGGAAAGTTTGTTTTGCTTGGAAGTAGCTTATTAATATAGAAAGAGAAATAAAGAATAAAGATAGCTAAAAGATTTGCAAAACTAAGTTGTTTTACCCTTAGCGTTATCTGTCATTTTGAACTATTTCACTTTCCAAATAAATAAATCCCTAAAGGCATTTAATCACTATTTCTTATTTTTATCTCTTCTTAAATGCTACCTATTAAGTAAAAATATATCTCAATTAGCTATTATTGCATCCATTATTTGATTTCCATAGCAATTTAATACTCTATCCAATGTATTTACTATATATTTAACTAAAGTCTCTTTCTCTATTTAAATATATTATAATTTTAACTTGTTGAATATAAATAGCTAGGCAAATGATTTAAACACAATATAATTATAAATAAGATAGCCTTTATATTTAATTAGTTTATCCATACTCATAGCATGCTTATTTCTCTTATAGTTTATTCACTTAAATGAAAGGTTAATCCTTCATAACTAGCAAACTTTACTTACCTATCTTCTTCCTTCTTTGCTCAACTTTCTATTTTTATGTTTCCTAGTATTCTAGGAAATTATTCTTTACTTTATCCTTTTAAAATAGATTTCTTTATGCTTATTATAATAACTAAAAGCAACTAACAGACTTAAACATAAGCAGTGACTATAAAAGCAGAAATGAAGCCATTTAAATTTAGAATAGTTGATTATACTTAAATAACTAAGAAGAGAATTAAAGCTAAAATGATATTCTAGCTCTATTTATCAGCACTAATATTTCCATCTTAAATGTAGCTAGTAAATCCTCTTAATCCATAAATCTAAAAGCACTGTTACTAGTTAAATATTCAGTTAAAAAAGGTGAAAATGCATAAATATAAAAGCGAAAATGTTAAATTGCTTGTAGATGATAAAGAATAAAAGGTATGGATATAGAAGATAAAATAAGTTTAAATAAATAGAAACTTATTGGCTTGTCTCATAAATTTCTTAGATTTATCTTATAAATTTCTATTTAATTGAATGAAACATTTAAATCCTAGTTATAAAAATAAAATGTCCACCTTTCCTTAGTGTGTTGAGTGCTAAGAAAAGTTTAATAAGGATACTGTGGTCCCTTATGAACTAGATTGCAAACATCCTATATGTGAAGAATGTGCTTTTAGTTAGCAAAGAAAGTATAAAACTAAGATGGTTTGCAATTAATGCAAAGTAGAGACAAATAAAAAAGCGAGAGAATTACCAGAATTTGAGGAAATAGTGCAAATAATAACTAGAAGGACTTAGTTTAGTGATGATTTAAGAAATGAAGTCAGCTCAATTATCAAATAGACTTAAGATAATAAAGTAGTGATACATGATATATATTAGATCTAGAAAAATATCGTATAAAAACTACTTCTATCTCTATAGGGTACATTGTTCAGTAGTAGCAATGCCTTCTTATAAAACCTTTAGAGCTTTTTGGAAAACTCTGAGGAAAATGTCCAGAAACTTGAATCAATTATAAAAAGACTAGATGAGTATGATATGGAAGCTCTCGGAATGTAAAATATTATTAGACTTGAGAGTTAAAAAGCATCTCAAGAATAAGAATAAAAAAGCAAATAGATGATAATTAAAATGGAGAAAATTGAAACTACTTTGTATACTGAAATGGAACAATTTTTGAAAGAATTTTGCGAAAAATCTAACTTATAATGGGGGAGCTATTTATAGTCAGAATACGCAGAAGTAGAAGAAAGAACATTGAAGCAAAAAGAAAATTATTAGAAAATGCAAGAGTTGAAAAGTCTTCAAACGGTTAAAGAAAGTTCTCAAATTAAGTTAGAATTTAAAATATAAGAAAAGTAGTTCTAAGAAAGTTAAATCGATATTTCTTAAACAAATTTAAACTACACTTAAGTAGAGTAAATTGGAGAGAATAAACTTGTAATTTCTGGAGGCTACGATGAGCATAAAGATCACTTCCTAATTTTTGATAATGGAAACATAAATCAATATAAAATGCAGTAGGGAAGAAATTTCCATAGAACGGTATTCGATTAATGGAGAAATGTTTACATCTTATCTGGGTAGTACAATTACTAATAATACATTTAATAATGTGAATTTTATAATATGGCAAATTAATAGTTTACTTAAATAAAAGACATAGGAATTCCAGTAGAGTCTTTTGGGGCCTTTATGGATTAGACTTAACACATTTACGTTTTCGGTGGATTTGTAGACATTATTAAATTATCGAATAAAGTACAAGTTTATGATATCGAAAAAAATGAATGGATTAAAAATATTTGCCTCTTACCCAATAAATCACTTACTTCAGCAGGCTATCTGAGTAGTACAAAATCAGGATTAATTTTTAATAATTTTAGTATTTCCCAATACTAAATTGATACCTGGATTTATGATTTCAAGGATATCAAGAAGCATGGAGAAAAATTTCTAGGAGAATGTGAAGTTTTCTGCTAGCCAGTGGCTATAAATAATAAAGTTTATTAGTTTGATAGAACTTCTAGCTTATTTGTGTATTCTCTAGAAACAGCAGCATGGGAGAAAATTTAGTAGCCTTGAAAATGACTACAAAAATTATTATTATTATTTCAACTTTACATTAATTTCCTTTTAAATACAGATATCTTATAAATCTCTCAATCATTAAAAAATAAAAGAAATAACTATATTAAGATAAAGTGTTTACAAGTGTACCCTTTTATCCCTTTCCTTTTAAGCTTTTTTAGAGTTTATTTTATTTCTAGAAAAGTATGTTCTTATATACCTTAAGGGAAAAGTAAAGACATTCGATCATTCACTTCATTGAGCTTTTTTCTCCTATTGTTTATCAGTTAACTATTTTAAGAAATAACTTTGACTTTTACGATATTATTCTCTTACCAGCTTTATATTCAAGATTATATACTTGCTATTAAGAAAATTTTCTTAGTTCTAGCATTTTAAATTTTATATATATTTCATCTTAAATCTAGTTTAATACTTATTAATTAGTAACGGATTTGGTATGTTCTGTGTAAACAAGCATTGATGATTCTTAATTAATTTTAATAATACTTATATGAGTATAATTTAGCTTAATTTCAATGAATAGCTTAACTTTATTAGCTATATCAAATAGTTTAATAATACAATTACTAACTATTTAGATTTTGCTTTTTGAAGTATTATGCCTTTTTGCTCATTTTGCTATATTTCTCTAGAAAATGCAGTTAATGCTCCTTATATTATTAAACTATCAGATAGCTTGCTTGATATTACTATCTCTAGTCAAGATTGCTATTTATTTATAAATAGGATTGACTTCAGTTGCTTTATATTTCGTCAAATATTTCCCTCAGAAATTATAGACGTAACGCCATACAATTACTAGAAACTTTCTTTTAGAACAAGATGAACATCAATCTATAAAGAAGATAAGCTTAAATTAATAATATTCCATACTCTAATTTTAATTTAATACATCTCTATCTCTTTATAGCTTTTCATCTCTATAAGTACTAGAATTTATTTACCATTCATAATGCTTGATTCATAAAGACTAGGATTATTATTTAATTTTTCCTTTTATTTTTAATTTAATAGCATCAATAAAAGGACTATATAATGCTTAGTGTTGAATAATCTAGTTTATTAATTAAAAGACTCATTTAGAATCCATTAACTACTAGTTTTCTTTCTTTATCATATCTTTTATTATTTGAATACTTAAAGCAAAATCAAGACAGACTTGAATGAGTTAATAATGAATTATTTATTTTAAAAGTGGTTTATTAATCATATAGTGTTATTGGTTATACTTATTAAATAGTCCCATGAAAAAGCATAGTTGGTAACGTTGTTTAGATCTGAATATTATGGAATTATTATTTGAGGCTCTTCATTCTTATATAAGACTGGAAAATCAATCAGCTTTAATCTTTTAGACAACTTTTCTCATTTTAACTACTATCTGCTAGCTTGGAACTAATGTACGTTCATTTTATTTCTTCATCCAATGTGCTTTCCTCTTGGAACATTTGGACTCAGTAATGTTTTTCTTAAGTTAACATTAAAGTGTCTTAGCACTCTTATAGGTCAATCACAGCTTATAAAAACATGCTTCATATCAGGTCACATATAGTTAGGTATGATGAAGTTTCAAGTTCATTTTAATTTATCGAGTCTAAATTAGAACAAAGTTTAGTATTCGGTATAGTTTCAGTAATAGCTAGTTACTATTACCTACCCTACTCTTTTTCCATATTTAGGATTATGTATAAACTTTCTGTTTACTCATTTGCTATATTCATACATGTCAGCTGATAGTAAAATATCCTCTTCGCAATAAACCACGGATTTTGCCTTTAAATGCTCAAATGCTAATTTAAACAAAAAGAAAGCATTTTGAGCACAGAGAAAAGATCTTTTATCTTATAGAAAAGCCTAAGGAATTTTAGTTTTAGGATGGAATATATGTATAATATTTAAGCTGCCTTTGGCCTTGAACTCTTCTATTACTTTAGTTACATCTTATATTTACCCATCTTAAGAAATAATAATAACTGCCTACTTTATGCCATCAGCTTTTTCAAGCGATTATAGTGTTTCTTTAAGTATATCATCTCTGGAATAAACAGGCATTATTATAGGATAAACCTCTTAAGCATTTACTTTAGATCTATTGATGAATTACTAGTATTACTGGTACACAGATTCATAGATTTAAGGATGGTGCTATTTGAATTAAGTAGGCTAGCAGTTCTACTATTTATAAAACAATGAGGGAGTATAATTAAAATCTACTACCTAACCATAATGATGTCTGTTTATTTAGAAAACATTCTTAACAGGAGCTATTTTGTTTGCTAGCTTGGTCTCAGTAATTAGCCCTAAATATTCTTATCTTAACTTAGTTTGCTCTAAAAAAGAAACCAAGCTACTTCTTAATCCTATATCTGCAGAGTTAGATTTCTAAGTAAGGAGCTAATATTCGTTTTTAATATAGAAGTATTTGAATTCAAATGGTATTTAATTTCCTACTTCTTCTCTGCTCATTTAATCAGGAGGCAGTTTTTTAACTACCTAAGCTCCGATTTTAAACTACCTACCTGTTTACATGAGGCGATAGTAGTTTTCATCTGAAATAGAAACTACCAAATTGTTAATTCTAAACTAGGCTTTAGGTGATTTCTTACTTTTATCAAATATTGAAGTTCCTTAAGCAGTTAAAAGTATTTGAACATTGAATCACTAATTGGTTTGGATTTCATAGTCATTAGTTATGTACTAGCATCCTTAATCTGAACCTATTTCTAGTAGTATTCTATATCCAATTTATGAATAACTAACTAGATATAAAAAATATCCTCAGTTATCATTTAAACCTCCACATCCTTCTACTTTATTTCCTAATATTGCAAAGTGCTTTTTTCCAAGCAAGTTACATGCTCTATCCTCTAAATCCTTAAAATTGGTACTGTTATAATCAAGTTATTAAATCAAGCTAAAGTTGAATTTTACTCATATAGAGAGAGTTAACTCAGGAAAGTCAAACGAATTCAAAGGTCCATAAACTACAAATTACTACTCTGCTTTCAAATTTACCCCTTAAATAGGAGGACTTTCTATCTTATTCTAACTTCGTTTTATTGATTATTTCAATACTTAGCATCTCTTATTAAGTAACATACCCTTTACACCCATACTTTCCAACTTATTGCTTATCTAACTTTACATCAAATCGGACTATCCTACAAACTATGGTATTTCTAGCTTTTCCTTTATCCTTTTATAATAAGTAGAAATAGAAATATAGACAAAAGAAGTTAGCAAGCAGAACATAATGAGAAAGACAAATATTGCTAAGTTCTTCATTAAATGCTTTGAAAGGAGTATATTTAATTTAATTCTTTTTAATTAGCTTACATTTAGAAATATACCTTAACTAAATAGACTTACATATACCTATTAAGTTATATTGCTACCTGATACATTTATGAAAATTTCTTGGGTGATTGCTAAGTAGAAGGCATTAAAGGAGTCTATTGTTGTTTGCACGAATTAGTTTTAAGAAAGAAGAAGGTTAGTTCATTATGAGTTAATGTATAATATAATATTAGCAGGATAAGCTTCCTTATTTCTCTAGTTATTTATATTTAAATTTATTTAATGAATAGAAGAATCCTACATCTTTCAAGCAAATAATCTAACTTAATTACAATTTAAATCTCAACATCTATGTCTATTATAAATCACTATTCTGTCCTAATAAACTCTAAATGTGTTTAGTTAGAGTTATTATAGCATCAGCTATTGTATATTTAGATTTCTTATTTGAGTCTAACAATCTCTATAACTTAATTATAGTTAATCTATTAAAAGTTTCTTTATTTACCTTAGATAGAAACAATCATTATACCATGCTTGCTATTCTTATATATAATACAACTATTAGGATTTAATTATGCTTATTAAAGGTATTTAATAACTATCTTAGCAAACTTAATTATCTGTTTTTAAACATTTTTAAGCTAGGTGAGTCTTAAAATTTTATAGGTAGTTAGATGGTAATATATGAATTAAAGGGTTTAAGTATGATCTATTTAGTATATACACTAACCACATAGTTAGCAAAGAAGCTTCTAACTTATATAAAATAATACTTGGAAAGACTTAAATAAAAACAGTAGGATAATACCTTTCTAATAGTATAACTTGCTATACTTTTTTAGTTTAATCATTCAATTATTACTATATTCTCTTTAATACAATGGCTTGGCTTATTATATAAGTTTGCTTATATAAACTTCAATTTTAAGTAAACTAGTTTAGCTTCTATGTCTATATCTAGTAATAAAGACTGATTATAGAATTATACTTATAAGATAGTTGTAAATTTTAGTAAGATATACATTATGTACTTATAATAAAGCTTTAAGTTACTTGTTCTAGTTTAAGAAAGCATTAAGTCTTAAAATGCACTAGCAGTAAATAACTTCTAGCAATATCTAAGATTTTCGTTAAATCCTCAATAACCTTCTTAATGCTTCCTAGCCTGATTATGGTTTTAATACCTTATAATATCTTCTATTATTAGATATCCTTATATTCTAGTTTTATGTCACTCTTTATACCTACTATTCTCATTAATCAACTAAAACAGCTTTTTATTACCTTCTAATTCATACTAAACGAACTTTTGAAAAAAGGGTTTTGAAATGCTTTACTTAAGCTAAATTGAAATATAGACAATTGATAGTTGTTTAGTTATCTATATTCATAGAGTTACATACTCTGTATTTAACAAATCCTCTAAATACTTTAAGTACATCCATCAAAGTAACTTATTAAACAAGTCTAAGAAGTTAAAGAAAAGATTAAGCCTAGAAACTTAGATTGGTGCTATATCCTTTCTTATAAGCTAATTCCTTTGAACTAAATAAAAAGCTAATATCTTTAAATTAATTCATAGCACTAATCAAAACTGTTTAAGCTTAGGCTTTAAGAATAACTTCACATCAAGACTTTTATTTTAGCTCATCTAGAAAAGGTGAAAAGACACAAAATGGAATAAGTTGCAGAGTTAAACTTTTAGAACTATAGCTCTAAGTCTTAAATAAGTTCTTGCTTTATAGATTGGTGATTATATTTAAGTATATCTTAAAATTCTCTGCTATTAAGACTTAAAATTGTCTAACGTTTAAAATTAATTTCCTTTAAACTGATAAAATAAGAATCTAAAACTATTGAAAGTGATTAACAGAATAGCATCAAAGAAATAGACTTTTAAACTTAGAACTTGTATGGTTTAAGTTGTGGTAAGTCATAAATTTTAAATAGTAAGCAAAATTGGGTTTTTAAACCTTATCATAAGTAGTTTGATAATCTTATCAATAAGAGTCTTAAAACTGCTAATCATCTCTTTCTCTTAGACTATTTATAGTTCTTAAATTTTATGGTAATTAGGATCTATTTAACTTGAAGTGGAGTATTTAAAATACGGTAAAAAAAGAAGAACTTTCATCTTTACTGGTAATTTTGGGTGATATTTAAGGGTAAAAAGATCTTTTTTTTATAATATGAAAGAATTAAAGGCAAAACAAGAGATGCAAAAACAAACTTAAAAGGTGAAGAAAACCAGAAATAGACTACCATGGAAGCCAGAAGAGGATAGATTAATTCAAAGTATCATGTTGAGAGATCCCCAAAATAATTGAATGTAATTAGCTGAAGAAATTAATGAAAGGTTTCACAAAAAGAAAATCAGATCTTCTAAATAGGTGAAATCTAGATGGATACAAGTAATTAAGCCTTAAATTGAGAAACCTTTGAATCATGAGCAGCAAATATAGATAGAGAATTTACTGAGCAAGTACAAATTATGTAGCAGAGTATTGTGGTGAAAACTAAAAGAAATCTTTCCGTAATTAAAGCATAAATAGATTAAAGCACACGTTATGATTTGCAGAGAAAAGCTTACGAAGAAAGTAAATGCCATATAAGAGAGCGACCACATTCAAAACTCAATTAATTTACTGTGTTTCAAGCTTGGGAGTGTGTGATATGTTACAAAAAAACTTTTTCTTTTAACTTCAAATCTTGTTTCGTTAATACGGTTTCATAAATTCAATTTTACTCTTAAAAATACCGGTAAATTAAATTATCCCTAATTCTTTTAATAATAAAGACTATGAAAATTATAAAATAAAGCATTTCTTTTAGTATGGACTTATTGAAATCCATGTAAATGTATTACTTTATTTCATTTAAAAGTGCTCTTTCTCATTTATTCTTTATTTTTAACCTTTTTACTTTAATTTTTTACTGTCTATTACTTTATCCTTATTTTGCTCTTTGACTTTTTTTAAATAATTTATAACGGACATTTATTTAAGTTTCATTAGAAAAATACATACCAGTTATGATTTCACATTTATAGCTTAGATTTATTTTCAGTGTTATAAAATAAAGGTATTAGTTAAAGATTCAAAAAGCGATAAAATTAGAATGTAAATAAAAAGACAAAATCTGCTTATAAAAGAGATTAAAATAAGGCATTAACCACTATATAGAGGAACTTAATCCCTTTATATTTCCTTTTCATGCTTATTGTTAAAGCTAACTGCTTGTATTAGATTTAATCTACTTATCATTCTTATGCGAAATAATATGATTGCTTTTTGCAAAATTCAGTGTTTATAGTTTTTTAGGTAACTCATTTTGTTAGTATTTTTATCACTAATAAATGAAATAAAGAGTTGGCAATGAGTTTAATTAAGTGTGAAGGGTGTTAGTGTATGAGTCATTTAGAACGTATAGTCTTCCTTTCAGTTTATTTCCTTACTATTTAGATACTAAAATTACAGATATAAAAAGCTTCCTTAGGATTCTTAGTTATTATATTTTAAGCATGCTAAGTGTTAGTTCTAGATATATCTATAATTCTAACTTCGAAATAAAAGCTTATCTTAAATTCCCCTGATTTAATAAATGATAATTCACTAATCTCTTAAAGAAATCCTTACTATAAAAGGAGCATTAAGAAGTAAACTCTTTAATATCTACTTAAATAGGATTTACCTTAAAATGAAATATAAACATACAAGGTATTTCTATCTTATACATATATTCAAGTAAGCATCTGCTATTAATATTACAACTTAAAGCTTTATATTTATATCCTCTTTTCTATATATATATCTAGCTTAGCCTACCTATACTTTTCAATATACTTCTAACTTTAGTTTTTTAAGTTAAAAATTTAATTTAAAGCATCATCTAAACGTCTAGATTTACTAGCTAGTTATAATTATGCCATCTAGTTTTAAGTTAGTCTTAACTATTTGCTTTGTACTCTTTTTTTAGATTATAGACTCTTTACCAAGTTTTAAGTCCTTAAGCGAAATTTAAATTTGCTAGGATTGCTATTATACAGTCTTTATTTATTGGCAGAGAGAAGTTAACACTTTAAGTACTTTTTGAATATGCTATTATCGTTAAAAACTAAAGAGGAGAGTATTAATAGACAGCCTTATAGTACTTACAGAGCGTATCGATAGAACCAAAATTATAAAGCAGCAGATTGGAGGTTATATGAAGCTAATATATAGAAGAGATAAATATACTTATTGAAAGAAGTTAATGAAAGATAAGAGATAAATAGAATTTAAAGTGTTCAAACTTAAAGAGTTTATAAGTCCAAAAGATATACTTATTTTAATGCACATACCTAATAGAAGGATTATATTTAAACAGCTTAAAGGATTTTAGTTAATAGAACTATTTCTTAAATGAGCAAAAGAAAAGGATTATAAATTCGTATAGAGGAATATTAAATCTATGAAAGGTTAATTAGTTTTGGCTTGTTAAAGGCAGAATTATCTAAATAGGGGAATATATCTTTAGATATTACATTCAAATACAATTCACTAGAGTATATAATATCAAGCTTTAATTTTCAATAGTCACATTAAATAATTCTTTGTAAAGATCCATAAGCCAACTTTGTGTAAAAAAGATGGAGAAAAGGAATTTATGCCTTAA
Organism: Loxodes magnus; assembly: GCA_946699065.1. NCBI lineage: Eukaryota > Ciliophora > Karyorelictea > Loxodida > Loxodidae > Loxodes > Loxodes magnus. The sequence continues at coordinate 141,294 of CAMPDV010000362.1, forward strand.
ATGCAATAATGAGTATAATGATTAAAAGAACTAGCCCTATTTGCTTAGTTGCTAGCATAGTATATGCAAAGATTGTGCTCTCAAAGGCTTTTAGCAGCAAAGCTATGTTTTATGTCCAGTTTGTAAGGTAGTTTCGAACTAACTAATAGAAATGAAGAGTATATCAGATCCTTAAGTAGAGTCTATCAAAACAAATTAATGCTAAATCCATAAAGATTAAAAAAGACTATACTTCTGTAGGGAGGATTTTGAAGTAATTTGCTAAGCATGTTGCTCTTCTGGTTCTCATAAAGGTCATAATGTAGTCGAAGTTGCTTAGATAATTGAAGAGCTTAAATAAAAAGAAATAAAAAGCGCTTTTGATTAAAAGTAGCACTTCGAAAACAATTTGCAAGAGTGAAAGAAGCATCTGAGAGAAAACTAGCAAAGGGCTGAAGTTTAGTTCTAGCAGTATAAAAATGCAGTGCGCTAGTATTCTTAATTATTAATAAAAGAAATAAACTTGAGATGATAAAACTAAATATAGTAGATAGAGAAAGATGAGCTAGCTATAAAATAAAAATTCGCTTCATAGAACTAAAAAGCGAACTAGCTTAAAATCCTTTTAGACTAATCTTTGCCTAAGGATTAGTAGAATATTGTAGAACTTGTAGAGTTCGTAAAAAAAGTTCCAAATATAATAGCTTAAGGAGGAAATTTGGATCAATTTGAAGTTAAAATCGAATACTAAAATAAAACAGAAGCAGCTAAGTAACAACTAAGTAGCTTTATGGAATATTAGATTCAAGAGGAGAAATAAGTAGAAAATTAAATAAAAAAAAAATGAAAATGTCCAAAGCTAATCCAATCAAAACTTATAGCAAGTTTAGTATTAGCCTTAGCAAAACTACTAATTCTAAAATATATCTACAATATGCTAAAATTCTAATGCCTTAAAAACTTATAATATAACTTAGAACACTTTTAATACGCAAAATGTTGATAAAATCGAGAAGATCGAGGATTATTATACTTAAGTTGAATAGATCTAGGATTAAGTTCTACTTATCTCAGGTGGACGCTTTATTAAAGGCAGTCGATTTACGTTCTGAGCTGAAAATGAAACGGTAGAATTAAGTATGTGATCTTAAAGATGCTCGCATAGAACTAACTTTGACAAGAAGGATAAAATTTATATAATCTCTGGGTGTGAGTATTCTGAATATGAATGGTAGGATAATTCTTATTGTGAAGTGTTTGATATCACCAACTGCAGTTTCAGCTCTATTTAGTCTATATAAACAGCTGTTAATAGTTTTGGATGCGATTAAACGAATCAGCAGGTTTTCGTGTTCGGTGGATCTAATAAATAGTATCAATCTCTTTAAGATGCTATTTAAGTTTTTGATATAGCAAGAAATGAATGAACAGGCTGCTAGCAAGTGCTCACAAAAAAAAGCTGCACAACAGCAATATTTATTCCCTAACTATAATACTTTCTTATATATAGAAATTTCAATGACATTGAGACTTAGATATTTGACTTAAGATAAGTAATTAAATAAGGAGAAAAATATAACGGATGGGGATTTCATGACTTCACACAACCAGTTTTAAGTGGAAACTAAGTTTACCAATATGATTCAAATAACAATCTATTTAGCTATGATTTACAAAGCACAAAATGGAGAAAACTCCAGTGAAAGAAACTCTAATTTAATTTAATTTTAGCTTTCAATCAATCCTACCATTTAAATTTAGCTTTTATATTAATTTCATCTATTATATTAAAAATAAAGCATGATCGTTATTATGACTCTAAGTAACTAATTAGTTTTTTAAGTCCTAGCTATTCTAATGAAATAGCTAAGTATTATAAAAATTAGCTTAATTTTAGTAGCTTTCTTTCTTATTGTGTATAACCATTTAGATCCCCTAATTAAGTCTACAAGATAGTAAAAATGACTCTTAATCTATTTACATTTTTTTCAGTTCGTATGTTCTTTTCTCTAGACTTATCTTGATATTTTTATATATCTAATAAAAGAAATTTTTTAAACTGCATTTCTTTACATCAAGGCTAAGGTATATAAGCATATTAAATCTAAAAGTATTAGTTTGCTTAGCTCTATATATAACCCAAAAAATATACTCACTATAATCTCAAATTAACAGAATTCTTAAAGCCAAGTCCTTTACTAACTATTTAGGTGTTTCTATCTTATTTAAATTTTAAGCTTTTAAAGATAATTAGTTGATATCAATTACTAAATACCTAATTAACTGTAAAGTATATAATTGGCTTTAGTAAATTTATGATTGAATAGAATTTTGGGAATGAAAGTCTATCTCTTTATTAAAGATCTAACACTCTTAAAAGAACTAAATTAATAAAAAGAAAGTGCATCGCAAGTTGCAATCCAAATATATAAATAGCATAAAATACACTAACTATCTAAAAATCTAGCTAAAGCCTGCTTAAATATAGATATTATATTGAGCTAAATACAGAATTGACTATAACTTAGAGTAAAGGTATAAGAAAAGTAAAAAGGCTAAGCATAAATAATAACTAAATCAGTGTAAACATTCTTATAGCCCAATTGTTTGATATTTTACTTAGTCATTAGTTATACTTAATACACAAGAGCTTAAGTATATTAATAACCCTTCTATGGACTAGAGTTATAGGATATTTATTAAATTAGCTAATTTAAAATAAGTTTAAGTTTTCTAAAAGAATTATTTTGAAATAGAAATGGCTCAAGATTGAGAGGAATATTTGATTGAGCTTAGAAAAAAAATAGGAAATGGTTTATTTAAAGATTACTCAAGTTAAAATCTTCATGCTGACCATAAAAATCCAATTTATATTAATAATGGGAGTAAATTACTTAAAGGAAAGCTTTTTGGAAAAGACATAGCCATTAAGGTGATTAAAAAATAATAAATAGAAGAAAAGTTTTTTGGAATAAGTTAGCACATCTAGCTTATTCATCAAAATATTCTTTATCTCTATGGTTTCGCAATAAGATAGGATGAAATTTGATTAATATTTCCCTATTGTGAGAAAAGATCCTTAGACAAGTGCATGGAAGAAATAAATCTAATAGTATAAAAAAAAGAAAAAATATTGATAGAGATTCTAATTGGTATAGCTAAAGGAATAAAGCATATTAATAAATTAGGAATTATCCACTAGGATTTAAAACCCTAAAATATACTACTTGATAAAGACTATAATCCAAAAATATGTGATTTTGATTATTCAAATGATTTAAAAGGATCTAATAAATTAAGAGAGTTTACTTATGATTTTTGCGCTCCAGAGATATTAGAACAAAATAGGGCACCAAGCGGGAAAGAGGATATTTATAGTTTTGGCAAAATAATAGAATTCATATAAAAAAAGATTTCCCTTGATCTTTTTAAATTTTAGTTACTCTATACATAAAAAGATCCACAAAACAGACCTACTATAGATTAAATTACAAAGGAATTGAAGCAATATTATGAAAATAAATTTGGTAAAATTATCTATAGATAAAAAGTAAAAGAAAGAAGAGCTAAGAAAGCTGATGAATAATTAACATACTGTTATTACTAAATCATTTTTATGTTCCTTTTAGAATTAATTCTTTGCTTGATTGCTTTAAGATATTGAGGATTTTTCTTTCAATATCATAGTAGCAAAAAAATTTGAAATTTAATAGAGTAGACCAAACTTTTAGAAAAAGAGGAAAACTTGAATTTAGTAATTTTTGATTTCTATTGAAAAGAGCCTTTTTTAACAACATTCAATGATTTTTTCTAAATTCAGATTTAATAAATTTGGAAATAATAACTTTAGGATTCAAATAAAAATAGAGAATGATAGTAAATATTTAACTAGAAGAAAGTAAATTTTGAGGAAATAAATAAAAGTAATCAACTAATATAAGCTAAAGAAAAAGAACTGGCTCTATAAAGAAGTAGAATTGAGGATTATTATAACGATAATTTTAAAATTTCATTTGAAAGTGATTTTTAAGAAGCAAAAGCTAAAAGATATTTCTAGAATTTTTAACAGTTATGAACTCAAATAACTGGCTTTACATTCTTAATTCCATATTAAAAATAAACTGGTTAATTTATTTGATGGCAAGACTTTAAATAATTGATTACTAAGGGTGACTATTGCTTTAACAATACTTGATGATTTAATTTATAATAGTTTCCATTTTTTAGATTTGTTTGATTAAAAAACAAAGACGAAAATAAAAATTTAGGTTAAAACAGATGCTTTGAAGTTTGAGCTCCAATTGGAGGACCTATTATTAAATTTGACGTAAATGTAAAAGGAACAAGTGAGTTAGCTTCTTGAAAATTGGTTTCGTACTGATTTAAAGAAAACGAAGAAATGCTAGCTTTTTATTTTGATTATAAAAGAGAAAAGAGGAATATAAAATGATGCATTTAACAATTTAATATACTATTTTATATTTAAAATAAAATATTTTGTTAATGAAACTAAATCCTTATGATGAATATTAAAATCCTATCACAGAGATGATAATCTGCTTTTAGAATTAATTCCATTATAATTAATCATTTTAAATAGTTTTTATAGACTTTAAATTTTAAAACATTAGCTTTGCTTATAATTATAAATAGTTAATGAATCATATAATCTAATAATGTAGATAAATAATAAGGAATGTTGCAGATCTATTCGTATAATATCATTTAAGTCCAGCTTATTATTAATAATTTTTGAATAATAGTCATCCTTATCAAAGTTTCTTAAATATATGAATTAGTTTTAAAATTTATAAGATAAGATATAATTGATTCATTTATGGTTTGCATCAAATAGTTTTTTTATTAGATAAACTTACATTTATAGCTTTTTTAATTCTATGATATACCTTTAATAAGCTAATAATTTAAATTTGCATACACATAGAATAAGCTATATCATTTTTATTAAAGATTCCTTAACCTTATTAGAATATTTGGATTACTCATTAGTTGATAACTAACAGGCTTAAAGAATATGCTTCTCTTTTATTTTCTACTATTTATAACTTTTTGGTCTTTTTATTAGTTTTAACTCTTTTCATACGAAAGCCAGTCAACTAAACTAATTTAATCTATAATATTAAATTTTTCTTTTATAGTGATGTATATTTTTCTTAGTTTATGATATTTTCTTATATAGTTAAAGGTATAAAAAATAATATCTATTGCTATTAAATTTTAAGTCTGGATAAAATAAATTTTAAACTAATAAGAGTCTTTATATAGCAGTGCTCTATATCGAATACCCTTATATTTCTATAAGCAAGAAGTTAATCTACTTTTCTTTTAAGTCTAGTACTGATAAAAAAATTAAGATTGAGAATTGTAAGATAATGATTAGAATTTCTAGGAGTTTGCTCATTTGTAAAGCATGAAGCTTTATTTATGATTGACATCAAGGAAAATAAATTTTTATAACTCGGTAAGTGAATTTTATATAATTATTAGGTACAATTAAAGTGATAAAGATATTACATGAAGGAAAACTGGGAAATTATAAATTCTCAAGCCTTACTTTAATTAAAAAGTTTTAAAGGTAGCCCTCGTTGAGATTTTATTTCATAATAATTTCTCTTTACATTAAATAAAAAATAAGAGAAAAGAGACTATTCAGAAGAATTAAAAATTAATATTCCTTTGAAAGAAAATTCCCAAATTTAATTTGCTAGATTAAATATAAAAAGCTTAGAGGTTTCACTCTATTGATAAATGATTGAGAACACTTTTGAGTGATATAGGTATGATGTTTTTATGCCTCTACGAAAATTTGCGAAAATGATTTAATTTATTTTGTGAAAATAAAAAATAAAAATTATGAAAGAAAATTGAGATTGAACTCTGTTAAGATGGAAGCAAATCTTGCAAATCAAAAAGTAAGTATTTGATTGATATAGTAGATGGAATAAAGAGCAGTCTAATTGATAAGATATAAAGAACTAAATTTATATAAGAATGCTTCAAATTGAGTGAGAAAAATTGGAATCAAATATAATTTGGAAACAGTAATAAATGCTATAAAATACCTAAATTTAACTATCTTTATTGTATAAAAGTTTTATTTCATTTGGATTATATTACACATAAAAATTAATTTCCTTAGCTTTGTTTTTAAGAGTAAAGAGTAGTTAAATTACTGGATGAATAATAAAGATACGAAAACTAAAAAGCTTTAAAAATATGAACAGCAGTATTCTTTACCATTTTGTAGTCTCTTGTGACAGCAGTTTGAGGATGATTATCAACAATTAATTTTAATTATTTAATTAAGAACTAAGTTAAGAATTTAACTCTTGAACTATTTCTAGATTTATATTAACTGATTATGTTGAAATAAAAGAGTGATAGTTAAAGAGTGCTATTAATAAAGCTTTAGCGTAATAATATATTTATATATAAAATGTACTATTTAGAGCTATCCTTTACTATTTAGAATCAATTTAAAATTTAATAACTCTTTCTTTATCTTATTAAAGCAAGAAATAAAACAGTGAGCTCTTTTAGTAAGTTTAAAATACAACACATTTCTAAGTAAATTCTATTTTCATAATAAGTGTAATTGTATAATATTAACTCAATCAAATCCAAAGTATTTTAATTTTGATTTTGAAATGCTTAGAAACTAATTAGTACCTAGCAATAGAGATATATTCATAAGAACGAGATGAGTATCTGTATAAGTTTAGAACTATAATAGAGATTATAGATGCTAATAGAAATTCATTATCTAGCTAATTTATTTTTCTTTAATAAACTTATAAAATTATTGGTGCTTCAGACTGTTTGAAGTCTAAAATTTTTAATTATTTAAGCTTTAAAAAATAAATCCAACACACTTAGAGATTCTTATTATTTATAAATATCAAGGATTAAAACCTAAAGCAACAAATTTGTTTTCTAAATTATTTAAAGGAAAGAGTAAAAATTACATAGGATAAGGAAATACTTTCTTAGAAACCTGAAATTCCCTTTTAAAATTGTAATTTAAAGAATGTATTATCATAATTACTACCATTCTATCTAGAGAAAATAATAAAGAAAAATCTTCTTTCTATAAACTTAGCAATTATAGATCAGGCTAAAAATATATGGGCATATTTTATTTATTCTCAATACTTCTAGCCAGTTTAGCCTTTCATTGTTTATATATTTTTATATATTTAAGATAAATAAAGAATAAGAAAATATTATTTTAATATGCTTTCAAATTTTCATCCAAATATCTTAATTAATAAGTTTAAAAATAATTAGATTGCTACTCAAATGCGAAGAAATACTTTCCCTTAGATTTTATTTTTAAACTAAGCTTCAAAAAATAGGAAAATATTAGAAATAAATTAATTTTTTTAATTTACTTAGGGTGATCTTCCTAATTTCTTGCTACCTAAACAAATTTTATTTGTGGCTTTTTAGAACTATTCAAATAATTAGAAGTTTCCTTAAAAATTCATAGCTTTGGAGCTTATATTTCTTACGAATTAATTTAGAAGAATTAAAGCTATAAAAAAGCTCTTCATTAGTAAATTAAAGGGAATAGTAATTTAATAACTATATTGTAATTTAATGTTTGCAAGTTATATAATTTATCTCAGCTTATTTCCTGACTTCCAACATCAAATTCAAGATTCAAGTTTCTCTAAAATCCCCAAAACATAGTTCTAATTTTTCTATACCTTTTGCTAAATTCCTCTAATCACTTTGTATTTTACTAAGTTTCTTATATAAAAAGTTCTTTCAAATTTTTATAAAATGGATGATTTGCTTCTTATTGGTCTACTAAAGGAAACGTTTCTAGAGTTAGCTAGAAATTTCCGTTTAAGTTTAAGTATACTAAGTTTCTACAGCCTTCAATAAGTTAGGCTAAATACTCGTTTTATAAATTACAAAAAGCTAAATTCAGATACTTTAGTCTAGTTACACCCGCTATTTCATTTATTGACTCTTTATCTAGGTATTCATTTAAAATAAGGGACAAAAATTCTAAGAACTAGCAGTTTTATCTTATAACTCCAAACACTTCTGCATTTAAGTTTGGTAATCTCCTTAAGCTAATCCTTTTAAGTAATTTGCACTTTTGGAATATATAAACCAATGCTTGCTTCGAAATCTAGATCTAGCATTATAATTAAATTTCCTCATAGTTTTATCCAAAATCACCAATCTGCTGGATTACGTTATCCGAAAGATCTCATAAATTTACAAGAGAGAGGGATTTTAGAGTAGGAGTGTTTTTAAATAAGGTTAGCAAATTCTCGTCACTAAAATTTGTACAATTATGAATGACTAAACTCTAAAGCTTGGGGAACTTCTGAGACAAGAATTTTTAATAAGATGAAGTCTAAAATGAAGCGTTTTCAATTTTGAAATGCTATAGATTGCTTATCTTTATCTTATTTAAAATTGAATCTTAAAACTTAGAAGCGGATATTAAATCTACAGTGGCTAATTAAGGGCAAAAATCAAGGAACTCAGCGATATATTAGTTATCGTTGATGCTTAGTTCTTCTAATTTTTTGCCTTTTATTTATAAATAACTCTTTACTACTTCTGTGCTAACGCTTTGACTAGAAATTCTTATTGTTTTTAAATTCAAGTTCAAACAAAAATCATAAAGGAATTGCCCTGTAATTTAAGAGGTTTAACTAAATGATAAATCGAGGTGCTAAAGATGTATCAGCTGTTCTAGAAAATTCATGCTTTGCTCCTAGATTTCGATATCTTATAGTACTAACCTTTTCAAATTTCAGCAAAGGGAAATAGTATCTAATGGAAATAGTTTTATTTATTGAAGCCAGTGTAACTCAAACTCTTCTAGATAGATTAAGCTTCGCTCTCTAGTTGTAAACTTTTTAAACAATACATTACTAAGTTCCTAAGATATGCAATTGCAAGTGTTTGAGGAGAAGCTAGAGTTTAGTCTGACAGTTAAAGCTTTAAAATTAGAATGCAAAATTTACTTCATAGTTCATTTCATTTTCTCTTTTATAAATTCTTACTCTCCTCTATATTCTTAAATTTTTAATCTCTTAAAATGATAGTCAAACTTGTAAAAATATTTATTGACTTATTACAATTTGCAAATATCTCTTTCCTTTAGAAATCTTAACGCATACCTAAGAACATTCAAGTTTGACCAAAATAGATGTGAGTTATTTTTCTAGATTTGACTGAGTTTATTATTATCTAAAAAATAATTAGTTTCTGTTATTTCATTTTCACTTTTAGCATCTCCATTAAAGTCAAAGTTTTCTAGTTTTAATATAATTTTATGATCTGATTGCTCATTTATTGGGATATTTTGCTTTCATTCTTTGCCAAGCTCAACAATTTACTCTTATAAGAATAATTATTTCCTTTACTCTTCATTCAAATCTTCTTCCAAATTAGCAATTTATTCATTTTCTTGTTCCTTTTACTCATTAGCTAAGATTTTACTCTTATCCATTAAATGAAAAATAAAAGCCAATTAAAGCTTATCTTAACACTTATTAAAGCTTAGTTTATTATAATTCACTTTACCCCAAATTATATAATTAGCCCTTTTTATCTAAAAGTCAAATTTCTTATTTTCATCTATATTTTTAATTTAATACTCCACTATCCTAAAATCCTTAACCTTTCCTATTACTTATATCCAAATTAATTGCATTATATGATAATATACTCTTCTATGATAAACAAAACTAGCTTTTTTAATTTCTTTCTATGAAAGCTTATTAAGGATTGTTTGAGTAATAGTGTTTAAATCTAAATAGAGCTTTAATAGTATGCTTATACCTAATTATTAAGAGATTAGCTATTATAATATAATAATTACTTCTATTATAATTTATTTTCCCTGCTATTAAGCTACCATTATCTCTCTAATCTAATTCTCCTATCTCTGTTTATAATTTTGATTCTTAAAGTTAGAAAGAAGTTTAGTTTCGTTTGTATATCAACATAAGTTACTTAAACTGCAAGTTATATTGCTTAATCCTAGGAATTATAGGAAAGCTATTAATTAGATATCTACTTAGGTTGTGCTAAAACAAGTAAGCTTTCGAATGTTTAGGATAGAATAGGTCTAGGATTTAGTTAAGCTAGTTTATAATAATAGCAATGACTAACGAATCTTAGATACTTAATGCTTCGTATGCATTTTGATAATAAAGAGTATACTTAGTTTTAAATCAAAACTAGTAGTAAAAGAATTAAAAATTAGATGATTAGATCTCTAACTATGAAGGATAGCAAATAGTATAACCAATAAAGAAGCTTAATGAATAAAATACTATGAATCTAATAAAAAAGTCAGAATATAAAAGTCCACTATTATTTAGACATGATTCAGCTTATTTTTATCCTAATAAATAGAAGTCATTCTTAAGAAAATTATTAAGCACTAGTTTGAAAAAAGGTTACTATATTGAAATGGTTATCTTGATATGTAGATATTAGTAAATTGGTCAATGATCCATATTGTTGCATTAAGAGATTAAATTAAAAGTAAGCTATTTATCAAACTTTTTAGTTGAATACCAAAGTCAAAAAATGAGATGTCCTAACTATTATATTAAGTCTCTTTTATTTCAAATCTGGTTTAAATAAAAAGATACAATTTTCATAATAAATTACAGTAGATTTCACTCTTAAGCTTGATCATAATTTGAAATAATAAGAAGTAAATGACATCATTATATAATTAGATTTATAACTAAATGTTCATTTTTTAAGCTTTGCTATAAGTAAAATTTCAGAGTTATTTGCTTAATAAAGTTAAGAAAGATAATTTATCAAAGCATGCATTTCTAAAGTTTATGTGTTAGATAGATTTATTTATTTATCAAAGTACTTAACCATATAATTTATACATCTACTCTTTTATAATTTAGCAAGTGCATTTGTATTTTTTATTTATTACTCTGTATATTTTTATATATTAAAGGATATAAATTGCTAAGATTCTTAACTAACTATAATACCAAGAACGAATAAACTTTGAAGTATAAAGCATCTTTCCTGGCTTCGTTTTTTGGGTTTAAAAAGTTTTGCTTAAGACTCTAAATTTACCAGCTAACTCTATTTTTTCTTATAGGCTTAATGACTTTTTATTTATATACAATAACTTAATAAATTTCAATCTCTAAGTAAAATTAAAAATACCATAGATCTAAAAAAGAAGAAAAAGTATCTGTCTTTATTTAAACTAAAGCAATCATGATGTAACTTTAAAGATTAAAAGGGATATAAATTAGTAATCACTTAGCGAAGCTGATTATTTTAATTTAAAGCTTAATTAATTCTTCCATTTTAAATATAAATATCATGGGTAATTGTTGTAAAATCACTACTAGTAAACTAAGAAACTAAGCTTCGAAACCATTAAAACCATTTGCTGAAAATTAGATGGAAAATGTTTTTCTAGATATCAATAAATGAGAAATCACTGAAGATAAATCCTTCAGAAGTTCAATTGATAATATCTAACCATTAGCTTATAATAGAAACTAGATAAGCCAAACAAATAACTAAGAGTGTAAGTGATAATTATCTGCTTAATCTTAAGTCTAAAACGTGAAAGTCACATACTAGTTTGAGAAGCTTAGAGAAATTGATAAACTAAAGACAACTTAGGATAAAATATGAACTAATGCATACATTCTCCAGCAAATATTTTAGTTCTTAAAGAATCATGAAATATGTAGGCTATAGAGCGTTAATAGATTTTTGAATAAGTTCCATTATTAGTTCTAAACGTTAAAACTAAAGGAGTATAGAGGTGATGAGTAATATATAAAAAGAAAAATAAAGTGAGTTTTATAGCAAATTACATAGTCAGATTTTTAAAACTTGATCATTTCGTTTAAAAAGAAATTTTCATAAAAATTAAGTCTAGAAGTTAACGAAATGCTAGTTTGAAGTATTTTACTTAAACAATAGTAAACAAAAAAGAACTGTTTAATTAAGCTGCGGGAAATCCAAATTATGGAGGAAAGGTTTCTATAGTTCTTTATACCAAATATTTCCTTATTTTCCAACTTAAAGAGAGTAGTTATTGAAAATAACACTCTAAAAGATTAAGACTTGGAATTTATGCAACATTTGGTATTTTTGGAATCGATAGATTTGAGATTTGATGGAAGCATAGATTTCACAGGAAGCTTTTTGAACAGTTATTGCTAAAAATTATAGTTAAAAGTGCTAAAAATAAAAAATTACCAAAGTAATTATGAGCCTATCAAAAGATACTTATAGACTAAAGGGTAATCAATTGAAGAAATTCTTATTAATAAAAACGATCAAATTAGCTAGTTTATTGATCTTTGCCCTAATCTTATTAAAATCGATTTTTAAGATGAATTCAAATAATAAAACGAAATTTTGGACAAGCTTTAAAGAAAAAATTTGAGATTCTTGAGGATAAGCTATACTTATTTTTAAGCGAATGCTTTTTAAAAATTTTGATCTTATTAATGCGCAAATCTTGAATAAGTAGAGATCAGTTACTGCACGTTTTTCAGTGATGAAAATCTAGTAACCTTAATGCAGAATACTCCAAAGCTAAAATCATTGAGTTTAGAATGGCTTGGACTAATATAAAATGAAAGTGTAAAATAAATAGGAAAGTATGGGTAAAACTATGAGGAGATATCTTTAAGATATATGAATTAACTATCAGCTTCTACTTTAAACTCTATTTTTTCTAGTTGTAGGAAACTAAAGAAAATCAATTTAACTAAACTGGAAGAAGTCAGCAGTTTGATTTTAAAAATAATTAAAGTTATGTGTCAATCGCTTGAAAGCCTAGAATTAACCTATAGTATTAAAATGGATGATAACTCCATTAGTGAAATAGTGAACATGAAAAGTCTTAGAAAATTAAATTTATGCGCTTGCTGGCTAAAAAACGAGCAAATAACTCAGATAATATCTCAATGTGAAAATTTGGTTTACTTAAATTTGAGTAACAATATACAATTAACATAAGATGCTTTCATGTTTACAGACAATAAAGGTAATGAATATCCTATATATAAAAGCTTACAATAATTATGAATAATAAACACATTAGTAGATAAAGAATGAACCAAATTTTTTAATTAGAAATTTAGAAAAATAAAAGTTATTTAAGATGGCTATTTTAGAAATTAAAGCTTTAATTTTAGCTTATAAGATTAATAAAACGACTAGAAGCTAAGTTTAAGTGTTATGCAAGCCTAAGAAGAGTAAATCATACAGACTTTTAACATTTTATGATTTAATTTTTTCTATATTAAAGTAGAGTAAAGGACTTCAATATTAAAAGGCTATTAAGCCATGATATTCTAATTATAAAATTTGTTTTATGTTTTATATAAACTACACCACTCTACAAAGCTTTTATAGTTAAGTAGATAATAAAATTTATTATTTATAAGAACTTCATTTTCACTAAGTATTAAATTTATATTCAAGAGTGTGAAAATAATTTTTATTTGAAGAATATTAAAAGAAAAAATATCACTAATATATCATAAAAATGGCTTCTGTCAATCTTTAATGATAATAAAGAACAAAAATTATAGAGTATGAACACCTGGTAAATAGTTTTGTAATTAAATGCAATTGAAAATTTTCACTGCAAGATATTATGATTAAAACTAAATCAAATAAAATTAATATTTTTAGATAGATTCAAATATATTTTAAACCAAAAGACAAACTTTTTTATAAGACAGCAGAATATGAAAATACATAAAATGCAAAAAAATAAAATAATTTGAGTGAAATATTTAAGAAATTGGGAATAAAAGGATTAAATTGTTGCAATTATATGTATCCAACATATCCTCTCTGCTTTTTATTCAATTTTTAATTTAATTATTTATTAACATCAAAGTTTAACATTAACTTAAATAAAAATTCCTTACTCCAAATTATGATATAATAAACAGAATTTGTAAAAGATCAATAGAAAATTCATGATTATAAGTAGCTTCTATTAATAATATATTAAATAGATTTAGTTTAAAAAGTGTTAGCAAAATCATTTTATCTCTCTTTTGTATTATTTTTAAAATTATTTAGACAATTCTTTATCAATACCTCATCATATACACCTGAGTAGAAAATTTTAGTTATTGCTACTAACTCTCAAACTAAAAATGTTTACTATTCTTTTATAGTTGCTAGATAAAAATTGAATGTACTTAATATAATAAATTTGTATAATTTATAAAAATTGTTTCAGATTATTATATCTTAAGAAAGTCATGAAGCTTATAGGAGAATTATTTGTTTGAGCTTGCACTTGAATTAAAAATTTCGCTGTAATGAAACAAATAAAAATTAAAAGTAAACTTAATTTTTTTAATTAAGATCTATCATTAAAGGGATTAAGAAAATTATCTCTAGTAGCTAATTTTTTATTTTCCTTTCTTTGATTTATATTGTCGTCTTAGAAAGCTAAATGCTCATTCCCTATCTAAGTTCGCTTCATACAAGAACAAAAAATAAAAGATGCTGAAACTTAATTAAGCAATATAAATACATCTTTGAATACGTATAACGAAAATGAGAGAGAGAGTGAGATTGAAAAATTTATAAAAGTACATAGCATTTAATTATACGAAACTAGGAAGAAGTTCTATATATAAACCATATTTATTTATTAAGTCTTAATCTACCTACTAAAGAAAGCTATGTTCATTTATTTTCAAAAGTAAAGAATTATATGCATGTAAGCAACTAAGCTAAGAAGATTTATATATTGGAGAGAATCTAATATAAATAAAATGCTATAAGCTTTGTAATTATATATTAAATAATAGGAAGAATAATTTAGATAAAATATAAAATTTAATAAGGGATTATACAATTAGAAGGCCTAATCTTTCCAAGTTTAGTATCATTAATATTTGTGTTTAATTTACTTTTTATACCAAGAGTCGAAAATGAGTAAGCAAAAGGGGTATTTTAAAAGATAATTTCAAGCAAGGAATTTAAAAGTAGAAGGGCAACAATAATTAATTGTATTTAAAATGAAAATAGAAGCCTTAATTTAAGATTAAAACTTTTAAACATGCTCAGAAATACATTTTATGAAAATAATTTCTTTGCTTGAATTAAAAACTCATTTAATCCTTTTATTATAGAAGTTATATATCAAGGAAAGATTTAATTTTTTATTTAATTAAAAAAGAGTTAGTAATACAAGAGATTCACATAAAATTTGAGTGATTACTAAATTAAATAATTTTTCGAAAAAAGAAAAGAAGACTTAAAGTTCATATAACTGTGAATAAAAATTAAGCATATTAAGAGCTATATAAGCCATAAGTAAAAAATAATTTCGAAGTTGGCCGAAAAAGGAAGTTGATAAGCAAAATTAAATTATTATGCAAAAAATATTAAATTTTGCTAAAAAATTGAAGCTTGTAAGGGTATTGACTTAGTCTTTTAGATCTTTTATTATTTGATAAATTTAATTTTAGTTTATTTTACGTTTTAAATATTTTTAATCTAAATGATATCAAAATGATTTAAAAAGTTCATTATCATTTAAAAATTTAACTAAATTAATAAATTAAAAAAGTCAAAAGACATAAAATATCTTGGTTAGAACAAATTGAATCTAAAAGGTGTTTATATTATAATTATTTATATGGATTTATTTTACAAACATATCAATATAATATAAAATAGCTAAATTTATTTATTATTAAATTTAACATTTTCATAAACTTAATTTTTATCTATTTTGTAATTTCATTCTCTTAGACACTTAATTATATAATTCTATTCTATAAATCTATTAGCATTATATTAGACTAAATTTATCATAATCTAGTTCCTATTATTAAAATAATAATTTAGATTATTTTATATTTCCTTTGATTTATAAAATAAAAATGGATTATAATTATAGGCTTAAGCTATAAAAGATATCTAATCAAAGAATTATTTTAACTTTTTAAATTTTTTAAATATTAACTAAGTTGTATTTATATTATACCAATTTGCTTATATTTAAAGCATTTAATTTTTAATTTTTGGTTTATATTTGTGCTTAATAATATAAGTGCTTTATATGATTTCTTAATAAAAAATAGAATCAATTTAAAGAGTTATGCAAATATTTTAAAAAATTTTGGTGTTCTTGGAGGCATTTCAACCTCTTTCTTGCCAACCTCTATGATATTCTAGAGAATAAATATAAAAGTCTGAAAATCTCTATAACTTTTCTCCATGTCATGCATATGTCCTTTAATTCTTCTTTCATCTAGATGCTAGTTATCTTTTTCTTGTAAATTTTCCAAATTTGTTACAATATAATTTTTCTCTTTTCTTGATAGTTTAGTTGCTATTATCTCTTCTTTTTGTTCTCCAATTACTTTTAATAGTTTCAATATTCTTACTTGGAATTGAAAAATTTCTTGCACCTTTTCCACATATGTGTTTGAGAGTTACAGTAATAGCATCTTTGTGCTTGTCGTTTAAGTTTAAATCTTGAGTTATTTTCACCTTCAATTATCATTGGATCATTCCTTTATTCTTTCTATTCCATTTAAATTTGCAATTTGTATTGATTTTCATCTATTTTTTTCTAATTTGTTGATCAGTTCTTTCTACTTCTATTGCTAGTTTAGAGAATAACTACTCTAGTCTTGTGAAAAATTTCAAAATACTTTTAGCCATCTTTCTTAGTTCATGAGTCTCAATTCTATTTGCTCTGCATGTTCAGGTTTTTCCATTAACTTCTTGTTGTCTTTCTTCAACTTTTAATCTCTCCTTCAAGAGCCACTTAATCAGCTAATCATAGCTTATTTACTATTATGTGGTGAGATTCCAGGCTTCGATCGCCTTATATTTTTAGCCTATTTCCTATGCTTTTCTTAAGAGATGGGAAATTCATCCTGATTGGTGACCTTTTCGCTACTCTTTTCTGGACCTAGCCTTTCTAGAATGTTGTTAACTCTTTTTTATTGTAGCCGTGAAGAATTCCCGCTTGAATTTTGACATTTTTTTTTGTGTTTTTATACATTAAAAGGAATAATGTTGCACCTAACTAAATTCCCTTCCATTCATATCATTAACCTTTATATAAATAATAAAGACTTGATAATATTAATTTATTTCTAAGAACAGAGCATTAATATTAATTCAAATAAGTTTAGATATATCAATTCGTATATTGCAATTCCAATATATTATGTCATTATTTTCTTTTTCTATTACAATATCTATAAAATTTATTAATTGAACTTATGCTAAATACTAAATAATGTAAAATGTTAGAAAAAGTTTCAGGAGGAAATCCTATCCCCTGTATTTTACATCCTTTCTACTTATAGATGGGCTTTTGAATTTGTTTTCCTTCCAACTTTAAAATTAAGGTCTGGCATTACTTTGAAAACTATCCCATATATTTATACTCTTGATTTTATACAACCTTTTATTGCTATTGCAAAAGATTCTCTGTATTCTAGCTTTTTCATTTCTTCGAAATCTCTCTTACTCTTAAAAATATGCTTATTTTTTGGCTTCTTATTTTTACCTATATTATCTTTGTTGCATTTGAAAAATTTTGCATTATCGATAAAGATGTTTTTGACTGCCGCATTTGTAACATTTTTTTCTAAGTGGTAATAATTTTGCTGGCAGTTATGGAGGAACAATAGGGAGTTCCAGCTCCATTAAATCAGGGTTAATTATTCGTGATGGTTACGTTACAAAGGTTTACTGTTACCCAATAAGGACTTATATTTGTTATTATAGTTGTTACGTAATATTTTGTTATTCTCGAATCAAATTCCACATTCCTTAGGCTTCTCTTTCATAGTTTAAGATGCGTTGCTCATTTAATAGGATATCTCTTTTAGTTGACATTTTCAGTTCCTTTATTTACTTATTGAGCTCGTTAACCAAGTCCTTAAGTTTTCTATTTTCTTCTTACCAGGGATTTTATCTTTAACCTGTTTTACGAGCTTTACCAATAATAGGTTCCTAAGTAATTTCAACTTCTTCATATGTTTACGGTATCACTTATTACAATTCATACTTACGTACTTCTGTTTTGGGCTTACAAGTTTTCTCCATTTGCATGGATTGCGTTAGCTACTTCTCCTCCTCTGTCTTTGCTGCTTCTTCTATTTTGGTTTTTTTAGAGAAGAAACCTTTCTATAAACCTGACATCTTTTTTTTTATTTATTAATTGAACTTATATAAATATTTATTCATTTAACTAAATAAATCTTGCTATATAATAATAATTAACAGCATTATTATTTGCTTATTCTCATGCCTTTCTTTAAAATGTTTTATTTAGCCTATTTGGATATATTATTCTTTAAAATGCTTTAATCCTTTGCTTTCTACTTAAATTGTAAAATACTTCTACTCTATTTAATAATTTGTCTTTTAGTGTTTTGTACTTTAATTGATTATGAATTTTAATATTATTTCTTGAGAAAGTCAGATTAATAAATTGAAATGATATGCAGTCAATTTCTCTAGCTAGAGTTGCCTATGATTCATTATTTAAATTTTGCAAAGCTTAAGATATTTTTCAACTTTAAGTTTTCAATAATCCTCATTTAGGAAATATCATTTTTCTTAGCTATTTCCAAAATATAAATTATCTATACTTACAAGAGATATTTTACTTGATGGTAACTCTAAAAATTTCCATAAGAAAGTTCAGTTTATTTTGCATTTCTTAATGATAGAAACTAAATAGAGAATCTATTAGACTTATCTTAGATTAATTGATTGATAAAAAGATAAAAAATTACTTATTTAATAAACTTTCAAAATTTTGACTTGAAATAATTGAAATTTGGATTTAGTTTATTAGGTTGATTTTATTATAATTAACAGGAATAAAATTAGCATCCTATATTTTTAACATATTTACAATTAAAATATCTACTCCAAAAAATAAAATTTAACTATTTAGGTTTTTTCTTATTAATTTAAGTTAGTTTAAAGATAAACTTGTTTGTAATATAGATATTGCTAAGATATTTCATAAAATTAGAATTATAAACTTCATATTAAATTGACTTTAATCTCTTCAGAAAAAAATGAAAATATCTATCTTTATTTTAAACAAATCAGTATTTTATTTTGTAGGACTGGTATATTTTTTATGCAAACTTAAATGATCTTTATTTAAATACTTTCGCCTTAAAATTTCACCAAATATATGAATCAATCACATCAATCTACATAATGCTTTTAAAATGTTTTCCTTTTGTAAATTAAAAAATCCACGAGTTATTAGTTAAGAGAATTTCTAAAATTTGCCTTTTTTATCCAAACCCACTCGAAGATATATATTTTACAATCTATTTCGCAGCATTTTACATTTTTTTTAGTATCTAAAGGAATTGAATCTAGCTATTTTAATTTTTGGATTAAGAAATAAATCTATCATAAATATTTGTTTCCCTGATAAGTCTCTTATAAACACTTTAGGACTAATTTAAATCTACTCTTAGAACTAAGATTATTTAACATACTTAATTTATTCATACGGTCTTATTGAGATTCAAGCCAATACAAAACCATTTTATTAAATAAGATGCTTTTTTTTCTAAATGATATCCATTTGTTAATTTGTGAAAATGTTTGAAATTTTGATTTTTTAAGAATATAACCATATTCATAAAAATCAGAAGGTATGAAGTAAGTTGCTATTACGATATTACTTAATGTAAAGATAGAGATAGAAGTGAAATTTTAAATATTTTAATTCTACTAAATTTTCCCTT
Organism: Loxodes magnus; assembly: GCA_946699065.1. Taxonomy (NCBI): domain Eukaryota; phylum Ciliophora; class Karyorelictea; order Loxodida; family Loxodidae; genus Loxodes; species Loxodes magnus. The sequence goes on from CAMPDV010000362.1 coordinate 161,066, forward strand.
GTATAATTTTAGAAAATTTAGTTGCCTTCACCTAATAAAGAATGCATTCTAACTAAGGGGTTTTCATCCCAAATAAATTTCTTTAAAAGTAAGCAATTTACTTCATTATGCCTTATGACATTACCATCACAATACGCATTTATGAATTATGTTAATTTTCTTAGCTCTCAAACTAGATCTAGATAGAAGATATGATGTATATAAATTATCCTTAGTGAATATTCTCGAGTATGAAGGAAACTAGATATTATCTTTGGATTTATAAATCAGAGATCTATTTATGATTACTTAGATTCTTTCATCCAAAATTCTTTTTTATTCTGATTTAATAGTAAAAAGTTATCTTCAACAAAGCTTAGAAATTCGTAATTATTACACTTACTCCAATTATAATTTCTTAAAGAAGAATTAGTTTAATTTTACAAAAGCTATAATCGTTAATTATTTAGCATGATAACTAAGAAATGTATTACTGGATTTATTCTTCAGTCTAGAGAAAGTGTTGCTATTTCTAAATAAAAAGAAGATAGTAATTTAAAGTAGATATGTTTAGATTCCTTTTTCATAAAATAGCTAACTTAAGGTCTTAATGTGCTATAATTTTAATTTATTAAGCTTTGTACTAATTAGCATTCAAGCTTATATACTTGTATTTTAAGATTTATAGTACAAGTTAGTATCATTAAATAAATAAACTTATATAGTTTTGATTTAAGAAGGTAGTTTAATCTAATAAAGAACAGAAATAAAAGCTTTAAAGCTAATAATAAAAAGTATAAAGATACAAAAAAAGATAAATGAGCACTATTAAATAATTCCTTTCCTTTTTGCTAAATTTCTGAAAGTAATAATATGAATGGCATAAATAAGTGATTACTCTTACCTTTTAATAAAATTATCTTTATTTTATCTGTCTTTTCTGACTTAAAACTTGTTGGGTTATATTTAACTTAAAATAATATTTAACAAAATAAATATAAAAAGAATCTAGACTTAGAAATATTAGAGAGTGAACAATAAGAAATTATAATAGATAATATGCATAGAAAATGTTTATGATGCTTAATTAACTAAACTCAATATGAATCATAAATTATGATGAAATAGAATAAATTATTATATAATTATTGATAAAAAGAAATTCTTTTGTTTGCTTAACAATGCTACAATAAAAGTCTCTGGAAAACCAATTAGATGGCTAATTATCGATAGAAGATAAAGATGAAGATGATTATATGGAGTAAGAAAATAGAAGCAACTTGGAAAAAATTTTGAACTGGCTTAATAAGTGTGAGTAAAAAATGCAATTTTAAATGTGGTTACATATGCTAATAATGATCATTTCTATTTCTTTTTTAGTTATATTTCAACTAAATGAATCAGCTATAACTAAAGAAATTGATGAATTAAAGAATATTTAAATACAATATTAGGAGAAAATGAACACAATATTAAAGTACCATGAAAGCAAAATAATTCAATTATAAGGAACTTTTGACAATCTCTAGAATGAGAGCATAACCTCCAATATCAAAATAAACTTAGCTAGCTTATTATTAGCAAATTAAAACACAACTCTTTTTAGGCTATAATAAAACATTAGTTAACAAATCAATTAAAGTCTAAATAAATTCTAGGATATCGATAGTAAATTATATATTTTCAAAGATTTTTTAAATTGCTTAAATTAAACAAGCATAGAAATTAGATAAAATTAAAGTTTACAAAACTATACAAAGCAAGATTTATCAGCTTCGCTGTTATATAAACTGTATTAAAATATTACATAATAGTGAATATAAATATAAGAAATATCTTAGCAAAATGAAATTTTTTAAAAATCACTACACTAGTTTAAAGATATTTAAGAGTTATAGCATTTCAATTTAAATATCACAGTTAAAACTATTGATGAAAATTTTAGTAAAATGTAAAATTATACTTCTTTCAATTTTCAAATTCTCTAGAAGAATGATATTTAGCTTACCAATGATATTATAGCATTTTAGAATAGTACTTAAAATTAATTTTAGTTACAGTTAGAGAATATTACTCAAATATAAAATAAACAATCTCAAAATGCATAAAACTATGAAAATTGACTTTAAAGAAACTTAAGTTAAGTTTATGATTAATTTAGTGAACTTTCTTAAAGAGATTTTAGCATAAACTAAACTTTAAATTACAATAATTAAGAGACTTAAAACTGACTCAACTAACTAAATATTTCGCTTGCTTAACTTCAATATACTGTATCATTTGAGTAAAGATAATTAGGAAATCATATATAATAAAACTAATTGGAAGTAAATAGATTAGATTATAAAATATTGGTAGAAAAATTAAATTAAGATATCAATTCTAATAACTAGTTAAGGATTTTAAATTTTATTACTTATAGATTTGATCCTCATGTTACCTTTTTAGATATACAACTTAAATAGAGAAACACTATTGCATAATAAATTGGCTCTGGATGAGGAAGTAGTTTACTTGGATTCGCGATAGAATAAGGAAAAAATTATGAAATTGAGTTTGAAATAATTAGCTTAAAATATATGTCGATTGGAATAACAACTAATAATTATGAATGAAAGCATTGAAATAATTATATAGGGTCTTAATCTAAATAATATGCCTTTTACTTCTGATACGAAAGCTGAAAAGATAAAGGATATGAACTACACAATGACGGATTTATAAATAAATATGGCTCTTCTGTAAGTTATAATTCTAAAATAAAGATGATAATAAGCACTTCGTAGAGTACTTTATCTTTTTAAATTGACGGATGAAATTGTGGAAATGCTTTTAGTTATATTAACTTTTATAGCAATACTTTTTATCCTGGAATATCTATGTGAGATTCCAATAATAAAATAAAAATCCTAAATGTTAAAACATACAGCTATTATTCTTTTAATCCTTTCAATTCTTAATAAGATTTTTATTTGGAGGATTGAAATTCTGTAGTTGAAAAATCATCTTATTAATGAGGAAGTAGTTTAATTGATCTTGAGATTTAAAATGGTGCAAATTATTGAATATATTTTTAAATCGTTTCTTTTGATTAAGCATCAATCGGAATAACTCCAAATAATCAAAATTGGAATGAATGATATAATTATATCGGTTCTTAATCCTATTAATATGCTTTTTATTTCCAATATAGTAATTATCAAAAAGTAACTAATGGAAAGCTGGAAAAATATGGACAAACAGTGTAAGATAATTATGAAATAAAAATGATAATAAATACAACTTAAAGTACTTTATCTTTTGAAATTAATAATATAAACTATGGAGTAGCTTACAACGATATTGATTTTAAGAATATAGTTTTTTATCCAGGAGTATCACTATACGGAGCAAGTAGCAAAATAAAAGTATTAGATGTTCAAAAAAAATATTGAAATCATTTTACTAAACTATTTTAGTTAAATTTAAATTCTTTAATCAATATAATATCTCATAATATTTTATATACTTTTATTTTATTTAAAATATAAATAGATAAATTTCATAATGTTCTTAGATTTACTTTGTTATAAGATCATTATTTTCTAACATACTAAAAATAGATTTTATATTTATAAAGGGATTCTTTTTTAATACTGCCAACTTAATACCAAAGTGAAATATATATTTACACAATTTATACGATTTGCTTAATTAGAATTTTTTAGTTAGCACTTTTTAAGATCTTAATGATAATTGTTCAGCGCATAGTCTATTTTCAAGCAACTATTTTTTATATAAGTACTTTAAATTTTAAATTTACTTTAATTCAATTACTACAAAAGAATGTCTCTGTGGTTTGATTCAAGAACAAATCCAGTAATAGACTATAAATAAATATCCAAATTTAATTTAGATTAATAATTTTAGCATTACATTGAAATTTATTTCAAGGATGAAAATTCGCAAAAATTCTACTTTTAATAAAAAGAAAAAAAATGAAAAATTGATAGAAGAGTTATGTAATAATTTATGAAAAAAGACTAGATGAAATATAAAAAAGAAACTGTAAATGAACTTTAAAAATTAGCATTTAAAAGAATAGCTAAATTAATTGAGTCAATTTTGTAATTATAGGCGTTAAATATAAGATCTAATAGGCCAACTTAATTATTGCTATAATCTTAGAAACTCACCAAATACGAAAAAGAGATAAAATCAAGAAAAGATGTAATTTTTGTAATTCGTGAAGACATTTGTGAGACACATTTCGGATTTAAAGAAATAAAAGGAATAAAAATAAATATATTTTGGGAAACTGACAGATTTTGGTTGCAAGAGTTAAGAAAGATATTATCACGTGAACTATTTCTTATTTTTTCAAAAGATCTTAAGAAGGTTGAAATATTAAAACTAAGATATGTGCTTAAAAAAGAAATGATTATTGTTTTATCTCAAGCTTTTAGAAGATGGCTTAAAATCCTTCTTAAAAGTTTCTATTATTTTTTTATTTAAATATTTAATAATTTATAAATTTAAATAGAGCAAATATATTAATAATTTATAAATAAATAAAAAATATAATATAGAGCGCGTAGTATCTTGTTGGGCACATCTCTTTCAATATCAAGATTAAAAAAGGTGTTCTCAAACTTCTTATTGTCATTCTAGTTGTCCAATGAGACATGTCAGCTTCTCCAATAGGGGATCTGCTTATTAAAAATATTCTTGAATTTTGAACCATTGCTCTAGTTTTCTTGAGTAAGATTCAAATAATGATTAGTAATTAAGTTATTAGCAGGTCCTTCAGTAAAACGTTTATGCTGCAAGCAAGAACCTTCGGGCAAGTTAAGTTTGCCTCTTCCAAGTTTTATCACCATTCCCCGTGGTGGTATCTAGTTCGAGGTTCCTTTTAATGCAGTATACACTGCACCAGATTACCTACTAGTTCTCTTGATCATGACTTACTTCCATATTTTTTAATAATATATAAAAAAAATAAAATAAAAGGTCTTTAAAAGGTTTTTCTGATTCTGAATGAGAAAAAGAGAAGAAGGGATCATCTCAGTTATTAATCCATCCTCGGAAACCAGGAAAACCTAAATTCTGTTCTGGATAAACAGAAGAAATAAATATTAAAAAATTAAAAAAAAAATTAAAACCATTTAAAGCTTAGAATGAAGACTTTTGGTTGAGTAAAATAAAGATTGAGATGCCCCATATGATGTAGAAGATTTTACACAATAAAATGGGTGTTCTAAGATACGAAAATGCGCTGTTAAGAGAACAAGTTGATTAAATTTTCCAATATCTGATTGAATTTTAATATTTTAGGCCTCAATATTACCTAAAGGAAGAAATGGCAAAACTAAAAGGATCGAAAATTGAATTTCCAGGATTAACAGCCGAATTAAAGCCTAAAATATCTTAAGTGGAAATTATTCAGGAATCTAAAGTGCAGGCATCCTGTTCATGCTGAAAAAACTTAAATTGACTATAGTAAAACAATCAAAAAAATAATTTTACTTATGTATTTCTATCTACCATCTTCTAAAATGATGCTAAGGATTTTTAATTTTTTAATAACAAAAATCAAGAAAATAATGACAAGAAATTATGCAACCATATTACTCAAAAGGAATTTCTAAAGAAAAAAATTCACAAGATACAGGCAACTCAAGAGAAGCATTGCCTTTTAATAAGTTACAAACAGATTTACCCCAGCTCTTTTGCACAAAATGAGAGGTTAAAATAATAATAATTTAATTTCTTTATATTATTTAATTAAAAGCACTATAAAATAACAAATGCTTTTATTTTATTTGAAAAAGAAAATAAACTCATAAAATTAAATTGAAATTTTATATTGCTTATATACTATTTAAGAATAAAATAATGCTTATTCTCAAGGTAAAAGGAATTTAAAATAAATGATTTTTAATAGTTTTAAAAATTAAAAAGAAATAAGGATTATCTAAGGGTTACTTTTAATTTATTTAAACTTTAAGGTTTAATAATCCAGAAATATACAAAAGACTAAATGCTTATTTTAAATTTTGTTACATTTAATTTTTATAGCGTTTTTCTTTCTCTAAAATTATAAATTAATTAATTAACATAGTTCCACCTTTATTAAGTTCACCATGATAAATAAAAGAAACCAATTTTATTCTTAATAAAAGTAAAATAAATATAAAATCATCAAATTATAAACAGATTTTTTGATCATTTATTCTTTCAAAAGTAGAATATGGTTCAGAAGTAATTCATTGAGCTATCATTCGAGGAATTAAAAAAATTAAAAATAATATTCATGAAAGCTAAAGAAAAGTAGCAAGATAAGCCTTACAAAGTCCGAACTTGATATTTAACGAATTTTGTTTCATAGATCTAAATTGATTAATATTTACTTATGAAAGCAAAGAATTTATTAAAGAATCTAAAACTTTAATTTAAAAGAAATTATACCGAAATGCAGTGGTTCGGATGAGTGATATGCCTACAACAAGTATTTATTTTGGAGAAACTTAGAACGATATAGAAAACTTTCCTTATTATACGTATACAAAACTTAACAAGAACAAAGCAAGAGAAATAATTTCAATATACAAACTAAGAACTTTCTGTTACAATTTTTAATATGATTTGAAGAAAAGATATTATAAAATAAACCATTCAGAATTTAGCAATTGTGGAGAATTGGATACTTTCGAACATATTGAACAATGTGAATCTCTAAAAGATTTGATTGAAGAATTTAAAGATTTTAAAAACTATGATTTACTAAAATTTGTGACTTATAATTAAAATTACCTTAATCAAAATTTTTCAATCTGAAAATAATTAAAATAGATAGATTATAGAATACAATGCTTCCATAAAAAACTACTTCTAAGAAGTAATCTAATTATTTAAAAAAATGATGAATATTTTTAAGAAATATTGAACTAATAAAGCTTCGGAAGCTATAATGATGATGAAGAGGAAGATAAAACAGATATGGAGCAAGATAATTAATCAGGAATTATACTAAACTTACTTATTACCTATATGAAAATATAGTAAAAACATAATTATTATTATAAAGTCTAGTAATGTTTTAGCTTCACTTGATCTCTTTGCTCATATATTCTTATTTTCTCCGTGTTTAAAATCAAAATTAATTATCTTCTTTCTCAATTTCTAGCGAATCAATCCGAAGGATGAGTTAGAAGAGATTAGTGGATAATCCTATTCTTGTGTCAAATAGCATAGTCGAGTTAAATTATTCTAGATAAAAAATTTATCTGATCTCAGTCATGTCTTTAGGTTTTTCCAATTCCCGATCAGATTCATGACATGTATAGGCAGAGTAACTCTGTGACCTGGACTTTAGGGCTTCCTAATTAGATTCTCGTACCAATTGAGAAAACCTTCAAATAAATAAGGCTTATCACACAAAGGCACATCCTCACTACGTTGTGTTGGTATCTATTGCGAGAGTACTTTTAATGCAGTCTATACTGCACCAGATTACCTTCCCGGCTTACTAGAGCCCGAAATCCATTTAAAAAATGAATTATAAAATATTGAAATATCTGTTCAATAATGCACATTATTTCCCTGTATTATGATACTTTTCTTAAATTAAATATCAATGACTTAAATTTTTGGAGTATTTAAAATTACTTCATATACATTTTACTAAATATATTAACGATAAAAAAAATTCTAATTAGTTAGAATAAATGTTAAGATTTAAAATAAATTAGTCTATATAAATTTTTAAGTTTCATAAATATATAATACAATAGAGTAAATGTATATGCTTATTAAAAAGTTATTAGTCTAAGTTTTCTATAAATTCACTAAAGAATAGTATTCGATATTATTAATAGCAATCTAAAATTTTAGTTAAATAAATCTAACAATTTATAATTTTTAATTAAGATCGAATATACCTTGCGAAAAACTTTTTTTGAAACTTTGAATCTAAAAAGTTGCTTTATAAAGATTAAGTTTTAAAAGGTAAGAAAAACAAAAAATTTATTTTTAAATGATAAAATTGTTTAAGTTTAAATTGAGAAATAACTATAGGAGTTTTAAAGTGTTTTTTGAATTAGAATAATAATTATCCGAAAAGCAATTTTTATTTATTTAGAATTTATATTTTTTATATCTTAGTTTATTAAAAAAAGAGCTATGCTATACTAGAGAAAAGTTATTTTAAACTTTCTTTCTATAATTTTGATAAGAAAACTAAGATTATAGAACGCATAGCACCTCAATGGCATGTAAAAGAATATTTTAGCGAAAACTCTAGCTTAGTTTTAGTTTCTAGTTTAAGTGCAATATATATTTAATAATATAATAATTATAATAATGGATAAAAGTTATTCTACCTTAATTATCTCAATATTGTTTAAGATTTCGTTTATTTTATGAAAAAAAAAAATTTACAATCTTTGCCTGAATCCTCTTCTTTAAGTATATATCAGTAATGAGTTAACCAATTTTTATTATTGGTGTCTTGCTTCAGTCGAATTCAATTCCAAGTATTTATTACTTTCTTCTTTATTGCACAAATGAAATTCCATCAAAATTTCATTTTCTTTATGTCTCTAATTCTATACATAAGACCTTCTTGAATATCGCATTGAATATTAATTTATCGCCATATTTTAAAGCTTTCTAGTTCTAATTTTTGTTAAAATATTCAGTTATATCTTTAAATGTATCCATATTTCCTGTAATACCAATATTACTTTCTATTCTTAGAAGGTAAATTTTTTCTAGTTGAGTATCCAGTTCCACATTCATAGAATCATATTTTTAAGAAATAACCTTTCAGTTAGCTCAGCAAGTTAGTTGAATTTGGTTTTGATTTGCTAATTCTAAAATTAGCTGATTTTGGGTTTTCGTTTATAGAACTAAGAGAATTGATTTAGATGCTAGATTTTTCTTCAAGCTTTTTACATGACATTAAAGTTTAACGTTTTCATTTTACAATTTTTGAAGTTATTAGAAAATGATTTACTGGTTAGTTCTTAAGAAAATTGATCTCTTGTTATGAAACTTTTTGAAGGATTTTTCCAATTATATAATAAACTCTTTACTTTTATATTCTAAAATAAAAAATTAAAAGATTTGCTTTATTTCTTAACGACAGCGATTTTATTTAAAATATTTTATCATATTGATATAAGTAAATATGTTTATAGAGCGTGTAGCACCTCATTGGAGCTCAGTTATTTCAATATTAGATTTAATATTAAACAAAATTTTCTCATGCTTTTTGTTAAAATTCTAGTATTCCAATGAGACACGCCAGCTTCTCCAATTGGGGAATTTGCTTATAAAAATTATTCTTGATTCTCAAGCCAAATGCTCCAGTTCTCTTGAATAAGATTCAAATAAGAATTATAATTAAGTCATTAACAGGCCTATCAGTCAACTTTCATACTGCTAGCAAGAACCCTCGAGCAAGTTAGATTGTCTCTTCCGAGTTTATCCACTCTTACACGAGGCGACATCTAATTCGAGATCACTCACAATGCAGTATACACTACATTATTTTACCTACTATTTTTCCCAACCGTGGCCAACATCCATATTTTCATATAAAATAAATTTAAATTTAGTGCTTAATTTGTAAAAAAATAGAAACAAAATTTAAATTTTAGAATCAAAAAAATCCAAAATAAAAGTCTAATTTTGAACTTTCTTAACCTCGAAAATCAACTCTTTGTAAAAAAGGAAAAATAAATAGATAACTTATTACTTTAAAATCTTTCTGATGTTAGTTCTAATATTCAACCATTTTAGATACCTAACTAGAAAAGATTTAAATTCAAAAACTGAGATAAAATAAGTTGATTAATTCTGAAGAAATGTAGCAATTATACTATAATCAACGATAATTGCACATAAGAAATTTCAAGCGAATTTAAGAAATTACGAAGTCACAAGTTCGTTAAAAATCGGATGTTCCGAACATTACTACTATGCTATAAAAACCATACTTATCCGGTATTCTGGAGAGGAGTGAAAATTCCTGAAAAGAAAAAACTATTTTATCTCTATGAATAAATATTTCTTTAAACTGTTAATATTTAAAAATGGAATTTAATTAACTAAACTAATACATTTTTTTTAATGATATCTAAGACAAAAAAATAACTATATATTATTTTATTTTTTTAACTTTTTTTTGAGTTATTCTATTTTATTTTTAATGATTAAAGGGTAACTATTAAATTTTAATTTACAGTGAAAAGAAAAGAAAATTGTTATAGTTTGATTTGTGGTATTTATATACTACTTATAAAGAAATAAATAATTATTTTAAATTTTTATTTTGATTCATCAATAATCCATCATTCTATCTTTATTTATTTTCATTTTTTTTCTTTTTATCTTTCTTCATTTCCGACAGATTAATTACTCACAACATTAACATCCAAATAATAATAATAATTTATAATTTTAAATTATAATGTACTCGTTAATAAAATTGAATATATAAGAAAACAGTGTAAAGTACCTTTAAATTGTATCTCCAATTTTTACAATATTCATTCTTTTGTGTTTAAAATGTATAGTCTTTAGTATATGTTCAGAAGTTTGATATTATTTATACACACAAATAGTATGCTAATAAGACTTAGATGATTTAAAAGATTCATTCAACTTATTTAATCTTTTTTAATTTTACATGTATTGATAAATTCTCTTTTATAATATATACCAAACTTTAAATAAATAATTTCTGGAAGTCAACTTTTATTTTAAAATTATTCATTATTTATACTAATTTTCTCATTTATTTAATTTTAAGTATAGCATTATATTTTTTTTATTGTAGATGATATTTGTCCAATAAATCACTTGAAATACTATTATTCTAGGCATTCCATAACTGAACTATAAATTTTGCTAATTGAAAACTTATTCATAGAATTTAAATATTATTTTAGTTATTAATGAAAAAACGTTTCCTTCTTTTATTTATAATCAAAATTAAATAAAACACAGAATAAAAAATTGTATCTTAGAAGTAGTTTAAATAAATTACTTATTATTCTTCATCTAATTTTTATATTTTCCTTTATAACAAAACTTTTAATTAATTAATTTCAACTAACAAAGCTTTTGGACCGGAAACTCCTTTCCGATTGCACGACCCAGCGCTCTCTTTTTATGGAATAACGGGGATATCCTGTTGTGCTCCAGGCACAGCTGCTAGGGAGCTCCATCGCTATGAACAGCATGGCTTCAAATCCCTACTAAGAGCGGATAATCTCAAAGACAGCGTCCCCTTCAGAAAATGACTCTGATCAGGGACTTTCTCAGCGACAGGAAAGGAACTTGTTCCTAGCCATAAAACCAGAAAGTTTAATCACGAAGGTCATTCTCAGCTCCCAGCATCTTTTCAATTATTATAACAAAACTTTAATATTGTTTAAATTTGTATTTAAGTGTATATTTTCTATTTTTATATATTGAAAAAGAGAATCAATATAGATACGAACTTTAATCCTATCTTTAAAAGCTTTATTATATTCTTATAAAATAATTTTTAGTTTCTAATATAATAATTAATTATATTTTTAAGCTTATTATATAAACAAGCAGAAAAAGTTTAAAATTAAAGCAATAAAAAATAAAGAAAAAAGATAAAAGATAAACATTTATTTTATGACAAGAACGATTATAAATTTCTAAAAGACTAACAGTTTCAATATTACTATAGATAAGAAATAAGCTTTTAAAGATTTTATTTTGATTATTATATTTATTTTTCTAATCTAAGCAAAGTCTATAAATTTAGTTTCGTTAACTAATTATACACAAAAACTTTTATTTTCAAATTAAAAAATTAATTATATCTACGGCTTTAAAAATAAAAATTATTTCATCTTTTACCTAAAATCAATGTAAGGAACAAAAAATAAAAAACTTGGTATAGTGTTAAATAAGCAAACTAAAGGATTTATTTCTTAAGAAATAATTCAAATTATTTTTGGAATAAATATGCTATTATAGATAAATTAAAAAAACAATTATCCCCTCCCTTCTAAATCATTATATAATATTATAATTTAACTATTTAACAATACTTTAACTAGATCACAGCTTTCTTAATAGTCTTATTAAATTTTTTAATCTTGATTATTTAAAATTGTAATGCTTGTTAATACTCTATGGAAGTAAAATAAAGAAAAACGATAATTTATTTCTCATTTTTATAATTTAAAGATTTAAAGAAAATTTAAAATTTGCTCATTTATGGAAAATTATTGAAAAGATACTTAAATCGAGCAGAAAATGTACTTTACTTTATATTTATGACTGAAATATTTTATAATTATTTTCCTAGCAATTTGCTCATTTTTATAAGTTTCTCTTATAGTAATAATATCGCTTTAGAAATAATACTCCTCTCTTAATGCTTTCATAAAAACGAGAAGAATAATATAATTTAGCTGAAAAACATTGCATTGAGATTAAGAAAAATATACTTAATAAGCATTTGAATAATCAGTTATGTAGAAAATATCTAGCTTACAGTATGAATTAAAACAACACAAATAAAAATAAATCAAATAGAGACTGCTTTAGCCAAATCGTAGCAAAGAATAGATTATGGTTTCTAATTAATAAAACAAACTATAAATTAGATCTTATAAATAGTGAGTGACTAGCTAAATTAAATTACCTTATGTTTTCAGGACAATCCCCAAATTTTTTAATCTGATCTCTTTGTTTCCATTAACAAGCAAAGCAATTCTAAGAATAAAAGGCACAACTACAAGAATTAAATTACAAATTAATTGCATAAATGAAAATCTATACCGATGAATATTAATACGGAACTGGAATCTTATAAATAGGATATGTCAACAACTTAGAAGATAAAGATGCTGATTTAAAAAAAAGCAACATTAAATTAATAGGTGCTAAAAAGACATCGCTTTTATAAGGAAAACAAATTTATGAAAGAATTTTCTAGAACAAAATAGTGGTTTAATATATGGTCTACAAGAGCAGGGAAGATATACAGAAAAGTACTGAAACACAAGATTAAACGAAGCAAACAATAATGAAGGTAGGAGAAGACAAGGAAGGCAGACTAATGAAGTCCTGAACGTTCCTTTAGTTTAAGAGGATACTGACCAAAGTCTTAGAGGATTTAAAGGCACTCTCTTAAAACAATAAAGTGAATTTAACTTTTTTTAATCTCTTTTTTCTAATTTTATAGCGATGATTTAAATTTAACTTTAACTTATACTAGAAATAAATATAAGTTTAAACTATAATAAAATATCAGGCAATAAACTGAAAATGTTTAATTTAACAATTCTAATGCTTAAATTAATAAAACTCAATTTGCATCATAATTGCATTAAAATTAATAAATTATTATATAAAAAATAATAAAATAGAGCTTTAATTAATTTTTAATAATGCATAGCGATAGTCTTATTGAAAATAACCATAATGGAAACTTGCCTGAAGAGGAAAGAAATTTAGAAGGCCGAAGAAATATGTAAGAGCTTTCGAATAATCTTAAAGCTTATTAAAGCAAAATAAATATTTAAATATGAATTCACATTATAATAACATTCTTTTTGGTATTGCTTATAATTTACTTATAAGTAGATAAATAAGTTTTAACTGATGAAATTGACCTATTGAAAGTATTTAAATCTTTCTAAGCAGAATATTAAAAAAAATTAGACTATAAAGTAGATTTAGAAGAAATCAATCTAAATACTCAATAAAATAGTTATGAGTCATTTAAGAATTCTTTTGTGAAGGCTTTTGATCCTCATAATTCAATTTTAGATATATAACTTAAATAGAGAAATACTATTGCAGAAAAAATTAGTTCTGGCTGAGGAAATAGTTTACTTGGATTCGCAATAGAAAATGGCAAGGATTACGAAATTGACTTTGAAATAATTAGCTTAGAATAAATATCTATTGGAATAACAACTAACATTTATGAATGAAGAAATTGAAAAAATTATATAGGATCTTAAAGTCTTTAATATTCCTTTTATATTTATAAAAATTATTACTATGAATATAACTAATATGAGTATAACTGTGAAAAACACAATGGAGGAATGATAAAAAATTATGGTTCTATTTCAAGTAATAATTCTAAAATAAAGATGATAATTAGCACATCACAGTAAACTTTGTCTTTTAAAATCGATGGAATAAACTATGAATATACTTTCAGCTATATTGACTTTAATAATAATACTTTTTATCCTGGAATTTCTATGAAAGAATCTAATAACTAGATAAAAATCCTAAACGTTAAGATAACAAATAATAATTATTATTTTGATCCTAAGAAATCTTAATAAGATTTGCTTTTAAGTACTTAAAACTCTGTGGTTGAAAAATCATCCACTGGATGAGGAAGTAGTTTGCTCTAACTTGAGATTTAAAACGGTAAAAATTATTAAATATATTTCAAAATCCTTTCTTTCGATTATGCCTCAATCGGAATAACTCCAAATAACTAAGATTGGAACGAATGAGATAATTATATCGGTTCTTAAGCCTTTTAATACTCTTTTTATTTCTGAGATAATAGTTATAAAAAATGCACTAATGGAAAGAAAGAACTATATGGACAAAAAATGTACAATAATTATGAAATAAAAATGATAATAAATACAACTTAAAGCACTCTATCTTTTGAAATTAATGATTAGAACTAGGTAGTAGCTTTTAAAAATATTGACTTTAAGAATATAGCTTTCTATCCAGGAGTATCACTGAGAGATTAATGAAATAAAATTTAGATTCTAGATATTAGAATAGAAGATACTATTGATAAGCAAAATAAATTTGATCCCTTATATACTTATAGATATTTATAGCTTAATTAAGAAAATTCTAAAGCCTAAATGAGTAGTTAAGAATGAGGATCTAGTTTACTAGGTTTAAAAATACAAAATAATAAAGATTATGAGATTCACTTTTAAGTATATTACTAAGATTATTTTTCCATTGGAATAACTGCAAAAGGTTTATAATGAAAGCACTGGAATAATTGAATAGGATCTTAAATAAATTAATATGCGATTAAATTTGGATAAAATACTCATTATAGGTACAAAAATAGTTAAGAAGAAGAATATTTCCAAAAGTATTTAAGTTAGTATGAATGACACATAATAAAGATGAAAATTAGCACATCGAGAAGCACTTTATCTTTCTAAATAAATAAAGAAAATTGTGGAGTTGCGTTTAGTAATATAGACTTTAAAAGTGTCTCTTATTATCCAGGAATATCACTATATGGAAAATATAGCACAATAAAGCTCGAAAAGGTTCTAATAATGGATTATTGAAACTAATCAAACACTAAAAATTAAGAATTATTTACGCAGTTAATTTTTTAGATGTTTTAAACACCTTTATTAATACTTTATCTTATTATTATGATATATATAATAAAATGGCATCATTTTAAATAAAGAAAATATATAGGCAGTTTTTAATCTTTAATACGGAAAGAAATTACAAAATATACACATAAAATAATGATCTTAAAATTAAGTCAATGAACTAAAAGAATTAAAAGCCTACTATCAAATGCTAAGCAGATTCAGTAAGAAAATAATTAGTATAAAAAAGGAAATTAGCAATAAAACTGAATCTTGGGAAGTGAATATGAGATTACCATAGGTAAATGCTTAACTAGTTTACAGAATCAATGTGGTCATATTGTTAAAAAATTAGTCCAATGGAGAATCTATTGACATCAAGATAATATTTTAAGCTTAAATTATCAGAAGATAAATCTAGCAATTGAATGCTTAAGAAAAAATAATAATTTTTTATTTAAGTTTCTCTAAATTTTAATTAATTTTATATAAATGAATCTCAAATTCTAATTTTCATTGCCATTAAACATTTTATAACTAATAGATGATATAATTATATTCCATTATCCAATGATAAAAGTAATGAGTTTCATTAAATTTAGATTATCAGATGAAAAATTTAGAATATGTTTCTAAAATTCTACGAATAATTTGCTACTTAATCTTGCTATAACCTTTTTAGCAAACAATCGAGAAACTTAAAATTATTTATTAAGAGTAAATAAATTATTGTATAAAATATTATGATTTATACTGAGTTTTGTGGGTTAAACATCATAATTTTTGACTTTCTTAAATAAATTATTTTATAATCTAAAATATTTCTTATCTTAAGTTATTTAATTTCTCATTTATTTTAAAAAAAAGCTTTTCATGAAAAGTTAGCAAAATTAAATCTCGAAATGTTAAATTTATATGAATTTTATAAATTTTTATAAAAAATAAATGTTATATTTGAGAAAAATAGGGAATCCTTCAACGTTTTAAGAAGCATATATATTGACAAGAATTCTTTAGATTAAGTTAGATAAGAGGAAAAAAGCCTTCAATAAGTAAACTTATTTAAATCCATATTAATAATAAGTTCTAAGATTATGAAAATAGGTCTAAAATAAAGTTGGATAAGTTCTGCTTATAATTAAATAATGTAGAATTCTGGTTTTTTTAATTTCATAAATGAGACTTTCTTTATTAAGAAAAGAAGTTCGCTAATACAATAAAATGAAAGATGCTGGGAATTTTAATTATTATATAATATATTGAGAAATATATATTTTTTAAATCAAAAAGATATTAGGGAAAGTATTCTGAATTTTAGTTAATAAATTGTATAACTATAAAAAAAATGACGAACCTCAGAAAGAGATTCTTTCCCACTCAAAAGTAAGCAGGAGTCTAGCACCCAATAACAGTTTCAGTAAAATAATAGATCTCTGAAAATCACTCTTACTACACCAACTCCTGTCTTGAAAGTAGGTGAAGTCCACCCTATACCAGGAGTTTTCTGAGTTCAATCCTTCTATCTAGGTGAGTATGGAATAGCTCATTAAGGTGATGCTAAGCATCCAGAAAGAGATTAGGAAGCTCCGGAAGAAGAATGAGAAGCTGATATAATAGATTTGGTACTGAATTCAAGTTATTTTAGATTTAAAATTGTATAAATAGGAGAGGGAAATTGATGCCCTTTAAAATTCCCAGCGAAAACAGTTTAGCTAGACGATTTCGTAAATCTAGAGTGTTTAGGACTGAAGTTAGTAGAAAAAAAACATTTTACGGAGCTAGAAGAGCCTCCAAAATTAGTAGATACTATTAGATTAAATATGAAAATCGATAAAATGAAGATAGAAAAGATCCCCTAAACAATGAAGAAAGCAAAAAATACCATAGTAAAGAAATTGTGCTATACTGTATGATTTAAGGGTATCTATTGAAAAATTGTGACGAGTTCAGAAAGGTCAAATAATAATTTACGAGGAAATAAGTTTAGTAATAAATAAAAAAAAGAAAAAATATAATCTTATGTAGAAAAAATTGAGAAATTTATAGGCTGAAAGGAATCTTGAATTGGGAGAATTTTCAGAAACAATTAGAGTAAACTATGATGAGAGAAGGAAGATTAGATGAAAAAGATACACGATTTCTAAAGCTCGTTAAAAGCTAGGACTCTCAATCTTAAAATTTTGCTTGAGCGGTGATCTGAAGGACACAACGCGACATTCTTATCTAAATAACAATCTAAATAATATAGCTCTAGTTAGATATTTTCAACTTGTTAGTTTTATTTTATTATTTTCCAAATTTAAAAGATAATATCTCTATTTTTTAAGTAAAAAAATAAAATTTAAATTCACTCTAATTAAAATAAATTTTCTATATTTTTAGGGAAAAAATTAGTGATAATTTAATTAAATATTCAACTAATGAAATAATATACATTAAAAATTATGGATGTTAGCCGCAGTCGGGAGAACTAGTAGGTAATCTGGTGCATTGCATATTACATTGCGAGTAATCTTGCATTAGATACCACCATAGAGAAGCTTAAATTGCCCGAAATTTCTTGTAAGTAGTATTAACGTTTAAATGACGGCCCAACGAATGACTTAATTACTAATTCTCATTTGAATCTTATTCAATAAGAATGGAGCATTTGGTTCAAAATTCAATAATAATTTTTAATAAATAAAATCCCCATTTGGAGAAGCTGACATGATTCATTTAACAGCTAAAACGACAACAAGAAGTATGAGAACACTTTCTTAATATTAATACTAAAAGAGCTGCGCGCCAATGAGGTTCCACGAGCTCTAAGCCATATTGATTTATTTATAATAAAGTTAATTTCCTGAAAAATAAATAAAATTAAGTTTATAATTTAATTAATATTTATTAAATGTTTATGCTTTTTAACTTATTAAATCCAATATTAATATGAACAATTTATTTTAAGTCGACTCATCAATTTTAATAATTTATGCTGAAATAACTAAATTTTAGTACAAAAAAGAGCCTGAAGATTTGTTAAATCTCCCCCTAATGAGAATCCATTAATTTAAAAGGTTAAAATAAATCATTTTATTAAAGAAACGCATCAAAGTAGCTTTTAAATAAGGATATAAATTAAAATGCTTTCTTAATCTTTTAGCTCATAACTAATCATCCATTTCTAATTTAGTTTTTGATAAATTTGGATTTATTATTGCAAAACTTAAACAAAATTAAATTAAAAAATGATTTCCATATTTAATGCTATAATAGTATGCTATGCTTAGTATATTTAATAATATATTATTTATAATTAAGAATTATTATGTATTAAATTAATTAAAAATGGTATTTAAGAAATTGTAAACTCTTGGCTCATTCGTTTAAAAAAAAGAACAATAATCTAATTGAATTGAATAAGAGACTTAATAAGCTTTAGAAATATAATCTTAGGAACTTACACATAATCAGGGTAACGAAGAATAACAATTATATAACAAGAATTGAAATAACAAATATAAAGGATGGAAAAGTTGAAAAATGCTAAAAATTTGATTGAATAGATAGATCTATAATTTCCATACATAGAAGAAACATTTAATGAGATCTTGTCATAAATAATAATTAAAATGAAAGAAACTAACAAATAATTCAATGAAGTCTCTCAAATGTTTTAATTCAAATTTTCTAAATTTTAGCAGCAAATAGAAGAACTGAAAGAAAAGTAAGAATAATAAATGATAACTTAAAAAACATTAGATTAATAGTCAAGTATTCCAATCGAAATCGAGCCTGAATATGTATAATAAGATACAAATAAAATAAATTTCTATCGTAAAAATCCTATGCTACATATGTTAAAAAAACAGTAAACGAAAAAAATGTTGAAAGAAAACAGAAATAGAAAGAAATAATAAAAAATAAATCTTAGAAGAACTTTTTTACTTTAACCAACAAGAACATGATAAATATAAAGAAAAATTCTATAATTCAAGAATCACAGAATAGAGAAATAATTGGAGAATAATCCAGAAGGACAAATGGATTTTGGTTGAAGACATGAATGGCGGACTAATGAAATCCTACGAAATCTTTTAGTTTAGGAGAGAGCAGGAACAAATAGAAGTTAACTATGAAGCTCTTCTCTAAGACTATAAACTTAATTTTACATTCAACCTTTTTTTCTAAATAAATTTGAAAAAATGATCTAAAAAATAATTTAAATTCTAGTGAAATAAAAAAACCATAAAAACAAAAGATAATCTATCAAAAAATGCTATAAAGTTATTTATTTATATTATAATCATCTGAATAAGCTACTTTAATAATAAATATAATTTTGCTTATGTTGAAGAGAGTTTACATATCTTTCGTTAATAATACTTAAAATGATAAATTTAATGTATAAATCAAATCCTGAAATTTATATATAAATATTTGAATTTTTATTCTTCAGCTAATTAAACTCTCCTTTATTAATATAAAATTTAAACTATATCAAAAAGTAGCTAAATTAATAATTTTAAAATTAGAGAATTAGACTATATAGTTATCTAAATGTTTATAGAGCATCTTCAGAACCATAAAATAATCTTGCTTTTTTTATTAAAAAAAATGAAAAAAATACCCGGGAATCTAAACCTTAAATTCTAATCTTAAAGATCAATCTTAAGTCTCAGTTAACTAACAAGAACCAAGAATTCAAAAAATACAAATCTACTCCTGTTAAGGATTGGGGGAATACTTAATTTCCTAGCAAACTGAAAAAACTTGAGAAACCCCTTGAGTAAGACATTATTTGGCTTTATTCATAAATTGAGAAAATGAATACCGAAATATAGATCCTGAAGGCGGAAAACTTGAATCTTCGGCTTCTTTTTTAAGATAGAAAAAAGGAAGATCAAGACTTGGTAAGTAAAGTTTAGTTTTAAATTGAAGCCTTAACTTCCTAATTTGAACTATTAGAAAAAAACCTAGAAGCAAATCAATAGAAAATTAAAGAAGAAATTCGATTACCAATCAAAAAAAACTAACCTCAAACAGATAAGATGGAAATTGAAAAAATGTAAACAGAATCAAAATTTTAATTCAAGTATTTAAATTAATAAATAATAAATAAATTTGATTATAGAGCGCGTAGCACTCTCGTTGGCGAAGCTCTTTAAAAAATGTTTCATACTACAAGAATGTTTGATACTGATAAAATTATCAGATACTGATAAACCCTGTTTAATATTGGCATAATTATTCAGTACTTAGAAAAATGTTCAATACTGATATAGTTTCAGAATACTCGTAATCTTTAATACTTGTTGGAGATTCAAGGACATGGCAGGGTTGCGTCTCATTGCATCACCAAAACAGAGGAGACATGTGTCAATTATGGGTACTTAAATTCCCCAACTCTGATGAAGCTCTCAAAAATAATTTCCTTTTATTTCCAGAATTAAAAACTAAAATAAGTCAATGCCGAAGGTCAAACTAGCAGATGTCTCGAGGCCAAGCCAAAATAGAGGAAGACATAAAGTCGATTATGGGTACTTAGCTTCCCCAACCTCTGATGAACCCTTCCCTTGTTGTTCACCTTCGAACAACTATGGCGATTTAATAAGTGTTAGTAAAATTTTGCTATTGTTGTCAAAAGATTGGACATTTTTATAGGTAATTTCTGAAGTGAAGAAGAATGCTTGAGCAGCACCGTAAAGAATTTGGAACATCGAGGAGGCTATATTGTAACTACTTTAGAGGTATTTACAGAAAGAAGCTTATATTAGATGATTCAACTGTGACAATAATCAAAAAGGATCTTGGTATCTAATAGTAACAGAATAAATAGCTTTAAAAGAACAACAATGACCTTAGAATTTGTTTAGAGAAGCTGGAGAAAAATTCTATGAGCTTATTGAAGAGAAAGAAGAATTATCTCAGTTTGAAATTGATTCAGATGCAGACATGTACAGTTGAGTATTGAATATAAAAGCTTTGATTTTCTTTAATTTGAGGAAACATTTCCTCTAATTAAAGATAACCCTAACCCTTATAGTTAAAATTAAATTAAATATATCTTGCTTTTTAATTTAAATTTATTAATTTTAGAATTTAAATAAACAAAAATAAAGAAAGACTCTTCAAAGTATATCCTTACTTTATTCTCTTTATTCACCTAAAAATCTAAATTAATTCTTAATAAATATTTTATCTATAATGTAGAATCAAATCTAATTGAAGTAGTTAATTAGTTAAAGAAAGATATAGATATAGAAGATAAATGATATTAAGGGATATGGAGAAGGTGAAAGAAGTGTACATTGTAAAATATTAGCTTGTATAGTCAAAATAAAAAGGAATAAATAGGAGTTTATTTTAAATTCAAAAGATTTTGCTATTGTACTAAAGCAAATAAACTATTAAATTTAATTTCATGAAAATATCCTAATTCTTAGAGAATAGTGATAAGAATGTATAACCTAATGCGGACAAAAAAGAGAAAACTAATAAATAAATTTATTTAGAAAACAAAATTTTCTAATTTAATCTTTCTACTAATTGGCTAGATTTCTTTAGTTACAAATATACAAGACTTTATTTAATAAAAGCTTAACTAATAAATTCTTAGAAAATCTAATATCCAATAATTTTTTATTTAAATAAGTTCTAAAGAATTTGAAATAAATATTGGAGAAAAAGAAAACTTCTATTGTTTTAATTGTAAATATATATTAATCAAATTTAAAAGTATAAATTACTGAATCTAACCTAGAGGAATTTTAAGATAATTCTTTGTTACTAGTATTGTAAAAAAGTTACAATCTGATTATTATTTTAATTAATTAATTAATTTCAACTAACAAAGATTTTTGAACGGAAACTCCTTTCTGATTGCACGACCCGACGCTCTCTTTTTATGGAATAACGGGGATATCCTGTTGAGCTCCAGGCACAGCTGGTAGGGAGCTCCATCGCTATGAACAGCATGGCTTCAAATCCCTACCAAGAGCGGATAATCTCAAAGACAGCGTCCCCTTCAGAAAATGATTCTGATCAGGGACTTTCTCAGCGACAGGAAATGAACTTGCTCCTAACCATAAACCAGAAAATGTGGTCACGAAGGTCATTCTAAGCTCCCACCATCTTTTCAATTATTATTATTTTAATTCAATCTAAGTATTAAGTGAAAAGAAAATTATGCTCAAATTAAAAGGATCCTGCTTTTATATTAGAACTTTTATGAAAGTTCTTTTTTAGATGACGAAGCATTTTCTATATTTACTAGGATGTTAAAAAGAAATTAACTCTAAATTTGTCTTAACTACAAATCAAAAAGGATTAAGACAATTTACATGTTCTAATTAATATAAACAGCATGAAGCAAAATAATAACCAGAGCTAAGTTTTTAGTCTATTTATCAAAATGAATACAATCTTTATATCTAGCAATTTTACTAGCGTAGTTAAAATCCTTTTATACTTTTAGGCGTTTTTTAGATTTCCTACTATCGAATATTCTTATTCAATTAAAAATTAAATTTGAAAGCCAATCTTTAAAATTTTAATTTCTAGTTTACATAACTCATGATATCAATACTTCTCTCAATTTAATAAGACAGCTAATTAAAATGCTTCTCATATATCAAAAATTAATAGCTCTTAATTCAATTATTTCTCTTATTGAAAATACTAACTAATATTCATATCTTTAACTTAATAAATATCATACTTAATAAAAAAATTAAATAACTAAAATTGAAAGATACTTAGCTAATTAATTGTATAATTAACTAGCAAAGAAATTATAAATGATTAAGTTAGTTTCTAATAGTCATCTTTTATGGAAATAATTAGGCTATTTATTATAAATAAGATGAAATAAAAGAGTTTCTTAATTATTTATAAAGCATAATTTAAAATTTTCTCTAGCTTTATGCTTTTCTTTCGAATCCAGAAATAAGTTTTTTCATTTTCCGTTTTTCAAGTAGAAGCTATATAAATCGTTATTAATATCGTATTAGTACATAAAATTTCCACTTAAGATAGGCTAAGCAAAATTAACCTTCCTTGCTACCCGCAATATTTTTACCCTCACTTCGTTATTGTTTTTAAATCAAATATCTAAGTATCTATTTCAATGTCATTTCCATAAACAAGAAAATAACTTAATTGTGAAACAAAAACTGCTGAAATACAACTTTTCTAAGTATTTAGTTCCTAGCTACTAGCTTACTAGTTGCTCATGCAATTGTAGAGTTTAATTTTATCTTAAGTTGCATCTTATTTGCAGTTATACCCTCCAAAAACATACAACTTCTAATCAATTTAGTCACATCCAAATGCTAAAACTGGAATACTGATTTCCTTGATACTATTAAAACTTTTCGTCTATAAATTTAAAACTTCGCATTAACTTTTATTCATAAAGGCCTATATATTTTTAGTCCCTCCTGAAATTATGAAAACCTTGCTATTTTTATCAATGTTAGTTCTATGGTAGCATCTGGAAAATTGCTTATCAAAATTCTAAGTTTATTTTTGACTTCAACAAGTTAATCGATGTTGTTTAAAGTGAAGTCCTCCTGAAATGAGTATAGTCGAATCTTAAATTTATTCTATCTGAGTTCAGTTTTCATCTATTTTCTCTACCTAATTAAGTTAGACTTAGTCTAAATAAATTATCACTTTCTTAAGCTGACAAGTTAGAAGAATTTTCTTCTTAAATATTGAATTACATGTAGTTTAAGAGCAATTAAGATACTTATTCCATTTCGTTATCATAAGTTAGTTTTATTTCGAAATTGATTAGATTAGCTTCTTACTAAACGAGTTCATTAATACTCTTTACAAATTCAATAAGTTTACTAGTGCTTTATTAATTCTATGGAACTGATTATAAGAAAGCTATATCAATTTAGCTGCTTTCTTTACTTCATTCTCTATTTTTTGTTTTATTTTTGCTTCTTCCTTTTCAATTAAATGGATTCTTCTTTTTCAGTTGTAGTTAATTATATTTATGAGTTGCTCCGAATTCATTTTGAGTGCCTATTTGTATTGCTAAAATTAGGTTTCTATTTTTTATGCCTGTAAGTGAATAGTTTAAATATACTCTTATAGAGTATTTCCTAGCTTGCTTTTTTGTTAACATGCTTTCTTAATTTCATTTTGCTCAAGCTCCTCACTTACTTCTGTGATTAGTTAAATGCTATTTTCTCTATGGCTTTCCGAGAACGCACATATTTAGCAAATTATATCAAAATCATTTCAGCAAAATAAAAGCTTTTCCTAATTTTTATGGTGCTTGAATAAATCATTTTATACAACTTACTCTCCTGGAATAAAACCAAGTTCTAGGTCAGGAGGTTCTTAATTAGTCACTACCCTACATAAAGGGCAGACTATTTAACGATTAATTTATTAAAGTTTTTACACATATTCAAAGTATATAACGTGTCTGCAACAAAGTTTCCTAGGTTGCTTTCTAGTTTTATTATATTCTCCAAAGCATATAATACACTACCTCTACATTAAATGATTACGAATTAGATATAAAGATGATTGATTTACTTATTTACTTAGTTAATTAGATATAATTTTAATGCTATATAGCTTTAATTACTATTCTAGTTTAAATTTATTATATAAAGTGCTTAGTTATTCCTCTTCATTCTTGTAGGATTATAACTACTTTTGTATTTCTTGTATAGCTATTATGTAGTATCTTTAGCTTTTTATACTTCTAGTTCATTACTCTTATATATTGTTCTTCTATCTAAGTAAAGTAAATATCTAGATGCTTTAAGTTCTTGTAAATTGAACATTCTTTTCCTGATTCATCTTATAAAGGAAAAGCTTTTTCAGAAATTAATTGGTTGCCACTGATATTCAAGTTAACTATACTTGAACTATTGGTAACAATGTATAGTACATCATCATTGCTTAAACTGCATTCTTCAAGCTTCAAGTCTTTTAAATGCTTCATTTTTACTATTTCTTATGAAAAATTTTAGTCTGGAAAATCGCATTCTTATAGTCAGAGTTTTTACAGCTTATAGCAGTTTTAATTAATGGATTGTAATACTTCGTTTCTAATTTGCTTTATCGATTTAAGCCAAATGGATTTTAACTTCTTACAGTTTTAGAATATTTGGTTTAAAGTCTCGACTGAGCATGCTATAAATAAAAGGCCAATTTCTTCTAGCTTATTTCCAATGCTTCCAATCTATATCAAAGCTTCATTTTCTAGCTTTATCAGAGATTTCAGTTTTAGTGATTTCAAATTAGGTGTATTTTAAAGTAAAATAATGAGGTTATCATTTCCGAAACGGATGCAATCACTAATCTCAACTTACTCTAGCTAATTAAATTTAGCTGATAGAAAACTACTAAAGTGATTATTTTAGAAATTTGCAAAGCTAATACCAAAATATTAAAGGTGGCTACATTTAACTTTTTGTAAGAATTGATCTGATAATTCATATGCATAATTTAAATAGATTCTAGTAAGATTAGGACATAGCTCAATGAATTCCTCGATTGACTCATTTTTATTGATATCTATTTCTTCAATACAACTTCCCTTTTATTATAAGAAGCTACTTATCAACCCATTGTCTATCAAATCGCTATTTATTTTTAAGACTTTTAACTTTAAGTTTTGGCAATAGTCTTTTAAAAAGCCTCCATTAACTTTTGCCTGACTAATTTCTAAAATTTCCAGATTTGTGAGATTCAGCATAAATGATAAATCTGAGTCTTGAAGGGATAAGTTCCTAATTACTAGTATTCTTAAGCTATTACAGCAGGAAAAGATCTATAAATTTAGATTCTGATTCTAACTTGTTCCTATTACTTAGATTTCTTATAGCATAATCTTTGCTTTTTTGGAGTTTCTATTTTTATAATTACTAATGCACCTGTCGAATAGTTTCTAAATAAGCTAGCCTTATTCTATTGAAGGTGAAAATAAACTTAAATTGAATACAAAAACCGATACGTAGGAAAAAGAAAATTGCTTAATAGTCCAATTTAGTTTGCTTTGAATGAAAAATTAATCTCCATTATATTCCTTGATTGACAATATCTTAAAGTAGTAGCTAAATTAGCTAAACCTTTTATTAACTCTCTATAATCTACAAATATCCCCTTTACTTAGGTATTAAAATACTGCTTAAAGGATGTAAACATTCTAAAAGCTAAGATTAGCTATCTCTTATTAATTTCTCGCAGATTCTTTTATCTCTCCTTTTAAAATTTATTACTAAGATTGTTAATCAACTTATAATCCCTCCAAATCTTTTAATTAGGTACTTTTTTAAGATAACTAAGCTTCTTAAGATATTTTTAAGGATTTATCTATAATTTGAATTTCCTCAGTTTTATTCTAAAGTTCTTCTGAACTTGATTCATTGATGGTAGTATGATTTGCTAAGTCATTCTAAATAATAGTTTCCTACTTTCCATTTTGAATTTCTTAGTAGTTCATTTTAAATTAAGCATTACAGTAGTCTATTAAACTACTTACCTATAATGATTATTTTATAGCTTACTAGGATATTTATTAAAAGAGACTTCCTTTTTATACTTTATACAGTTTGCTAAATAAATTAGATTTATAAGTTATTATCAACCTTTATCTTCAGAGGGAATAGTTAAGATTCTATTCAAAATAGTAGTGAATATATTCACAAGACACCAGAAATATAGCTAGGTAAATAGATAACTCTAATAACAAGTTAGTTATATTAGACTAAAGCCTTTATAGACAATATATTAGAATAAATCTAAGGAATATACTTATAATGATTGCTTTATATAGTTACAGTTTATCTTATTACTTGTAAGATAAAGACTCCTATCTCCTTTATTTAGTTTAGTACTTCTCTAAAATTATATTTCTATGCTTTTTGTGTGGAGTCAGCAGATCTATCCATTTTTGCCTTTCTTTTCTTTATTTATCGACTATTAAACTAACATTTCTAATTTTAACCTCAAGCAGAAGATGAAATACTCTTATAAATACCTAGAAGATTTGGCAGAATCAGATAGAATGAAAAATAGTTCGAATGTAGGATATATAAAATAAAGCTTAGAAGATGCATAGCTTAACTAAGATGCATCTAGTATACTATTATATTAACTTGTCAAGATCATAATACCTAATTACTATGATCTCATATCTATTTAGCTTTATTATTTAGATGCTACTAACTTAATAAAGTACTAAGACTAAATACTTATGGTTTATTATATTAAGTTTAACTGGTTTGATAGAGCTAAAGTATTTAAAGGAAATAGAAATCAAAGAGGATTGCATTTTGATTAGGAGCCTTGTTTTTATCTCTCCTTATCTCTCTTTAATATTACTAAACTCACTATGCTTGCACCTTTTATCCCTTCTTATCAAGATTTGCTTGTCTATATATCTATTTTATAAAAATACTAAGGAAATAAAATAAACTAATAGAGTAAAAAGCGATAAAAGTATACTAATTAAGAAGCATTAAACTAAAGCTAGATCAATTAAGCTTAATAGTTAAATTATTATATCTTTAGCAATAAAAATGAGTAATTTGAGGTATATGCAATCATAACTTTATAGTGGTGAGTGTTAAAAAGAGATTTATATAGAGAAATAAATAAATTTAGAAGCATAGCAAGGATAGTAGCTATAAGCTAATGAAACTTCTGTACTTTAAGTTAGAAATATAACTCTTAATTATGAATCTTAAGAAGAACAAGAACTAGAAAACGTAATTGAAGTAGCTAATTGTATTTAAGATAATCCTCTTGAAAATTCCCTGAGTATTAAAGATTAATAAGAGCTAACTAGTGATCAGATCATCAAAGATAGAGGTTAAAAAAGTTAAAATGCTAGCTAATAGCTTTGAAGAAATGTATATATACTTCAAATAGTGTTCTTATTCCTGAAAAATAAAGAAGTATGTCGCTTATAATAACTAAATAGATTTCTTTATTCCTTTAATTATCATTTTAGCACCCTTAAAATAAAAGAACATAGAGGTGAAGAATCTATTGTAGTAACCAAAGCTAAGTGAAGCTTAAAATAACTTGCTTATAATTAAACAAAAAAGTTAGTTTTAGATTTGAATAAGAAGTTTTCTTAGAGTTTCTATAGCTATTTCTAGAAATTCTTCAATAACTACATACTTCCAAATCACTAGACAAAGAGTTTAAGGAGATAAAATTTGAGAAGAATAGAAGAAGTCTAAATAAACTATTAAAGGTTCAAATCAATTTTGACATTCATTACTTACTGTCCTAACATAAAAAGGTTGTCTCTTAGAGAAATTACACTTTAAGATAAGGATTTAAAATTCCTAAAAGAACTAGAAAACTTGGAATTTATTTAACTAGACTATAACTATGAACTTACAGGTAGCTTTCTTAGTGATTATTGTTAAAGTCTTAAACTAAAAATAGTGAAAATAAGAAGCGAAGATATTAGCTATGATTATATATAACGCTATCTAGAAGTCTAAGGGAGATTTATTGAGGAAATTATCTTAAATGACAACGAAAAAATAAGTAAACTTATTAAATTTTGCCCTAATATTGAGAAATTGGAGCTTAATTATTAAGATGATTTATAGGATGAAGACTTGGAGTAAATAAGGAACTATAGTTTGAAATATTTATCAGTTCATTAAGCTTATTAACTAACCACTTAAGCATTTACTGATTTTTTCACTTTTTCACATAAAGAACTCTTACGTATAGAAATAAACGACTGTAAGAGCTTTAATGATACCAGCTTATTACTTCTATTACGCAACACTCCTAATTTAAAATCACTTAGCTTGATTTAATTAAATTAGCTTACAAATGAAGCTATTAAATAAATAGGAAACTGAGGGTAAAACTACGAATAAATTTCAGTTAGTAAAATAAGCTAAGCGAGTAACTAAGCTCTATAATATATTTTCTCTAACTGCTGAAAGTTTAGATAAATTTCACTTAAATAGATACAAGATTTAAGCAGTGAAACATTATAAGTAATTTACGTTAATAATAAACTATTAGAAGCATTGGAAATCAGTAACAACAACATTAAGGAAATAGACCATATTAAATATATTGTTAATATAGCACGTTTAAAAGAATTAAAACTTGAGGAATGCAAATTAACTAATATGGCTGTGTAATAGATTATACTCAACTGCGAAAAATTAAGAAATCTTAATTTATATGGAAATTAGATTACTCAAGAAGCTTTTCCTATTACAAATCAATATGGTCAGGAATATCCTATTTATAGGAGCTTAAGATAATTAGATATTTATGATACTCAAATTAAAGAATTCTGAGCTTATAAGCTAAACTCCAGATTCCGTAGAATCAAAATAGTCCATAATAAATACTCCAGAAATAAAAAAATTAAATTTGACTTTGGTGAGTTAAATATTCAAAATATCTAGCAAACTAAATCAAAAAACAGTTGATTTATTAGTTAATAATACAATTAAAGTAAACAAAGACTCTAAGCAATTTCTATTCTTATCAATTATTATCTTTATTTATTTAATTGAATAATCAAGTAATTAAGAATGAACCTATATTATTAAAGAATAATGGAGATATAATTAAAGCTAATGGTTCTAAGTATACTTCATTATGCTAACTACTATACCTAATTTCATATATTTTAAGTTCTTGAAATTTAATTAGATTTAAGCTTTTCTTACTCATTTAGAACCTTAAATTGGACTGGACAGATAGAGATTTATTATACCCTCTTTTTACATAAATTACTATACTTTTTGCTTTCTTGATCGTTTAGATAAGTAATATAATAGTAACTGAATGAATATGTTATAAGAGATATAAAGGATAAGATAGAAATAAGAATTTATAAGTAATGAGAAGAATCCATAAAGCAAAGTGAATCAGTTAGTTATCATTGGTTCACTTATAAATAATAAGGCCGTTGATAATAACAAGTTTAGCTCTAGTATAGAGCTATTTTTAATATCCCAAAGAAAAAGAAAAAATTCTAATGAGGAAGAATTTAAATAAGAAGCAAAGAAGTTAACTACAAAAAGGGAAAATAAAGCTATTAGTAAATATGATAAAGTACATACATACTTTAGTAGATTTTTTATCTTCTAAAAGCAAATAAATTTGCTAAGTTTAACAAGATAATACATTTCTTAGCAAATTTAGTTATAAATCAAGCAAGTTAGAATATTAAGAATAATCAATTAATGTCACTTTTATCTAAGATAAAATGAAGTCAACTTTAAAATAATTGAAGACTTCAGATGTTTAAGTTTTAGTTATCATAAAAAGCGTTTTAGATGTAGATATAAATAAGATAAAAAAACTTTTTAATAGAACATCAGATTCAAAAAGTAAACAAGCATGAAAAATTTGTTGCCTTAATTCAAGAATAAAATCGACCAGTGTAAGTAAAATAGCTTTAGCTAATTTTACTCTTTGCTAAGATTTAAATAAAATAGTGCTTAATGATTTTATTTAGAAGATCAAACAATGAAATTTCTATAGAACTTAGTAAAGTTAAATTCTAATTATTAGAAGTATAAAAATCTAATTTTATTATGTAGAAAAGTTCTTATAACTTAATGAGAATGATTAGAAGAGGTAATTATTAATTACAATAGCTCTATTTCGTTAGTTGTAGATATCCCTTCAGGTCTTAAAAGTAGAACTGCAAGACGTTTCGAAAATCTCTAGTTATTTCTTAGAAAAATTAAGATTTATGACTTGAGTTACTTGAAAATCAATTTGATATCAATTTTAGCCTAAAAGATGTCTCTAAATTTTTTCGAGCAAATTAAGAAATAAAAAATATGTCAAAATAAAAGCCTTAAAATAGTTCTAGTGATGGTCATCTTATTCTTCTATTATAAAAAATCCTTAACCTTAAATCTTTACATTTATAGTAAATTTGCAGCCTTTCTAATAAAGCTGCTAACTAAAATGGAAAATTTCGCTAAAAAAAAGAAAAAATTTCCTTGAGTTTATAGAAAGATTACTAGTGAGAGTTAGATAACTAGCCTTTATAAGGTGAGTATCTAAGTTTTGAAGCATATAATATTAGCAATTATTAGTTTAGCTGCTGGCTCTTAAGTGTATTAATCTTATTTACTTAAATTTAAATTCTAACCCTTAAGGTAACCAAAACGCTTTGTTAAATGCTAGGCAAAAAAAAAACTTTAGAAAGCTAAAGATATTAAATATCTAAGATTCATCAATAAGCGAGCAAAGAGTTTATTATAAATTCTTAATTCAAAGAATCAAAATAAATTACAACAAATATAGACAAAAAGAATGCAAAAGCTTTAACTTATAAACTAGTCATTCATAAATATAGGGTAACTATGTAGCAAAGCAATAAAATTGGCTAGAAGTTATTGTATACATTAAAATAATAAGCTAGGTTATTTATTTTCCAAGCTATATAAAATTTATACTCTTTCCAATAGATCATACTTAAATTCCTTATATTTAATATTTATACACCCTTTTTTATAATTTAGCTTATGAAACTAATAATGGATTTCACTAATACAAATAACTAAAGCAACTGAAAAAACTAAAAGGTACAAAGTTAGTATTAGATATGAAAGATGAGAATATATAAGTTAAATATCTATTATGCTATTACTAAATTATTTTGCTTGCTAAAATAAATAAATGCTATATAGATAAATTGAACCAACATTTATAAAATCGTAAATAAAACTTGGAAAAAAAACTAAGCAAACAGATAGAAAAAGGAAACAAAAGTTAAAAAAATGATTTAAAATAAATCAAAAAAATAGCATAATTATTATTTGTTAACTAAGGAGGTAATTAAGTCCAAATAAATAAAAGACAATTATTTAAAATTTATAAGGAAAAGTTGCTTTATTAATTATAAATTTATCAATTATTTGTTGCTTCATTAAAAAAAGCTTCTAAGGTTTCTTTATGAAAAGATGAGAATTTTAGAGTTGAAAAAGAGTTTCAGTTTACCTATTTAAATGTTGGCATAATTAATTAAGTATTTATTGTATTTATTATTATAAACAATTATCCTCTTAAAATCTTAGGGATGTATTTCTTTTACTTAGTAAATTGAATTTGAATAGCAAAAAATGATCAAACTTAATAAAGTTCACAAAGGATAGTTCTTTATAACATTTTATTTAAGAATTAATTTTTTATTAAACAAAAACAGACAATCACTAATAAGTCTAATTTAAACCAATATCAAATCAATTTTATATTTCAAAGGTACTTTAGAATAATTATTTTGCATTGAAATAACTTCTAGATTGCTTAGGATTTTCTAAATTTGGTGGTTTATTATTAATTCTTTTTGAAGATTTGATTTTAACATTTAAACGAAAGATTTATGAAGAAGCTAAATATTTCTCCCAAAGTTTTGAGAGTGAATAAGTTTTAAATTTTTTTAAGAGCAGATTGAAATTATAAACCATCAATTTAAATTTTTATTTTCAAAGATATAAAATTAATTTTATGGGTTCTTATTTCAAAATTTTCCTCTAAATTAGAAAATTACTGATAAAGATTGAAGTCCAACTATAATTTGTTATCTTGACTAGAGTTTAATTATTCTTCTATTGTTTTTTGCTTCTAAGAATTGATATTATTTCGGTCTAAATTTAAAGAATTTTCATTACTCAAAGTTTAATCTTATATTTAATTTTCACTACCCATTGTCACTTCATTTGGACAAACATCTTACTTTACGATGTTCAATACAGGTGATTTTCTCTTTGATCTTAGATTGGCTTCCTCTAAGTCTTTCTTGATATTATGCATGATTTGACTATATTTAGCATTCTATTCTAAATCGTAATTTTAAATAAGCTTCTAAATCATTTTCTAAATAAAATCTTACTTTACTAGAACTTTTGTTTTTAAATCCTTTAGAATGCTAGAACTATAAGGAGTAATATTTAAGCATTGATTTTTGAGATAAAAAGCAAATTAAGCAAATAAGGAGAAAAGTTCCGTATGCCGCTCCTTGTATTGAATAAATTCTTTCGTCTAGATAGTTTTCATCATCACATCTATACTTCTAGTCTATAGTTAGCTTTGTGTGTAATATACAATTTTTGAAATTTGAAGGAAATAAGTCTTCACTACCCAACATGTAAATACTTACCAATGAATGCAAGATTAAGCAGTAAGGCATCATCTTTAATGCCTTTTTATGAACGTTTATTTGAGAAAAGGATTTTCATCTGAAAAACGATTTCAGCAAAATTTTATCAGATAGATACATAAATAGTGAAGTTAAAAATGCACATAAGTTAAGAATAGGAATCCCTGCTGAATATAGCTATACTGCGAATATAATACTAAGAATCTTAGCATAGTTAACTGAAATTATTAGCTGAGGCTCAATTTTAATAATAGCAGTTAATTTGCCCAAAAAGTTATTCTATTTTTGTATAATTTGTACTATTCTTTTCAAAGGTCATGTTATAAATAAATTTTATAATGCTGGGAAAAATATCGAGCCGAAGAGCATTACAGTGATTTAATATCCGATATCTAAAAACCACATTCGCTCAAAGTCGTCATAATTATTATGAACTATTTCTGAATTTTTTTATATTCAATAGGGAATTTCCATATTTATAATAGTTTTCATCAGTCCAATATTAAAGAACTCTATGATAAAAGCACTTATCAAAAAGTCATTTATTTCCTGTTTATTTTCTTATATTTTAAAGAATTTGAAGACAAATTTAAAGCTTTTAAACTGGATTATATTCACTAGCAAAATAACTAGCGAAGAAATAGCTTTGAAATAAGCCTTATCTTAATATCTATCGACATAATACTAGCATCATTTCCCTATTTCGTTATCCTCGAAAGCACCTTCTTGGAAAGAACACCAACAATAATAAGGATCTGAATTTACTTAGTAGCTTTACTGAGCTTCTGGAAAAGTGAAAAAATAACTAAAATCTCTTTGAATTCATAACTATTGACAGTCTGATTAACTAGGTATTGAATTGTATTTCTAATATGCTATTATTTAGAAAGCACAAACTGTTATAATGATTGCTATGTTCAACAAAAAAGCTAGTAGTGAAACTATAAATTTTTTTCTTCAAGAAACTTCCAGATTCTCATAGATTATATCTTAAGGTTCGATATTATCATTATTCTAGATTTAAAACTAATTAATTAAATTATCAAATTATACATCCTTCTTAAAGCAGCGTTTTCATTACAAATGCTTACCAAAAAGAGTCTTGCTTCACTCTTTCTCGAAAATAATAAAAATGACATTCTCAATTAGTTCTTCATATCTATCAGAATTATTCAAAGCTTATTAAATTTTAAGCTCAATATTTTACTTCTAAGTCTAAAGTTTTTCAATATTTTTGGTTTAGATGGTAGCTTAGTTTTATAAATCTAGGATTAGCTTAGTATATTTATGCTTCATTTAATAAAGTTAAATTAGATTATTAGTCTTTTTTATCACTATTATTTTATTGACTCTTCCAAATCTGTCTTCAATTATTTGCTTAATTTTTTCAGTATCTATTTTCTTTTTCTACATCAATTTAAGTTGTAAAGTAAAGCTACTAGCTATACTTTGCTTCTGTTTTCATTTTTTAATAGCTAGATGTATTCTTACATTATAATAGAGAATAAAAAGCAAAAGCACTGATTGATTGGCAATATCCACTCCTATAATGCTTATTTTATAATCTTCGTTATAACTGAAGTACCAGTCTTCTTATTTATTTTATTTGCTACTAGGAGTATGTTGTAGATATTATGAATCATTATATTGATTTTTTTTAAAAATGAAAGTATCTTCTTCAACTCAGTAAACATAAGATCCTGTAGTATATAAATTTGCAATTGTAGCTCTATCTAAAATATTAGACTACTGCTCAACAAGCCAACCTCCCCACTTTCCACCTTTGAAGTTATTTACTAGTGAAATCGCACTAATGCCACTCATTATTAAAAAAGTTATGCTAATAAGTCTAAAAAAGTCTAAATAGAGCTCTTTTTCGAAAGTACTCTGGTCAAATTTTTTTAAACCATAAAGAAAAAATCTGTTGACAGAGTATTTCTTTCTTGTCATGATCTAATCTCCTAGTAGTTCTCTTTTCTAATTTTTTCTTTTTTTCGTTTCCAATTTTAAGATAGAAGGTGTATTTTTCTTTTTTATCTTATTAATTTTTCATATCAAAAGGCATATTATTATTGCTACTAAATACAGTATAAATAGACATAAGCTTAATATCTCTGAGCTTGATATATATTTACGCTTTTCATATATATCTTTATTAAAACCTTTTTAGATCTTAAAAGTTTATTGGAATTTTTCTTTAAGATAAAAATTCAACGATCCACAATCTCCATAATCTCAGTTACAGCCAGGATTAAAACATCCTCAGTGGCAATAAGTATCATTTAAAAAAGGAGCAAAGCAATTGCATGTATTTAAACAATCGCCTCCATCTCACTAGCAGTTAGGATTATTGCAATCAATGTCACAAACTCCGTCTGATAAAAAATATCCTACTTTATAGGTGACGCACTCACATTATATTCCCCAACATTCATCATCATCCATTCCACAAACAGGATTGTTGCAAAATCAATCGCAGTGTCCATTTTTAGATGCAAAGTTGCAAGCAACTTAAGCTTAACAATTAGAAGGTTCTCAGCCAATACAATCGCCTTCATCATAATTACATTCTTCAAAATTACACTAAGGTTAGCAGAAACCGTTTCCAAGAAAAACATTTTCACAGTGAGGCTTGCATTTCTGACAATCTTATTGATCATAATCACATTCTGGAACTTGGCAAACGCTTTAACATCTACCATCATTTATTCAAGTAACTGAGCATCCTTCACTACATTATTCATAGCAATCGCCGTCATCAAAATGACATTCAGTTGAGTTGCATTAAATATCACAATATCCATTACCCAACGAATAAAAAGGACAAAAGCTTCCACAAGTTCTACAAGCTCCTCCATCCACCATACATTCGTAATTAGCACACATCAACTAACACTTGTCATCGAAAAGGAGTGAATTATTACATCCACTTCTGCATTAACTCCGTACTTTTGCAATGAATAGATAAAAAATAAAGCAAACATATAACTTGATACACTTAATAGTTAACATTTTAAAATTATAAATATTTGTTCAAATCATTTATTTAAGAATTAACAAAAATATATTTCAAACTTATTAATAAATTTCCTATTTATTACCCCAGAATTAGGTTATTATTTAATCAAATATTTGATATTCTAGATTAATTTTAAAAGTTTATTAATCTCCTTAGATTTTTGATTTGGTTTCTTTATTTATAAAAGTCAAAACTATTAATTGGAAACTTTTATATAGCTAAGTCTATTTTTTAATTTTTGCTTAAAATGTAATTAAGTAGATAAGTATATTGTTTCACTAAATGAAGATAAAACCAGACATAAAATACTAGGAAATTTCTTAATCTAATTAGATTTTCCTAATTTATAAATTTCTAGTTTAATATTTTATATCTTTGGTAAAATTAATTTTCAAAGGCTAAATTATTTTTTATGAGACATAAAACCTCTTTATGTAAGCAAAGAACTTACTTAATTATTGTTTTTAGATTAAGTTATTTTTAAAGATTGCTGCCAAAAATTCCTTCCATTAGGTAGCATTAATACGTTTTATTATTAATTTCTCTTCTCATACTTAAATTAATTATAACAAACAGCTTTCAAAAAATAGTTTAATTTCTCATTCAATCCATTAACGTTATTCATATTATTGAAGTTCAAATATCATAAGAGGGAAATATTTTTTTTATTTTACAATTGTATGCTTTAAACTTCTTAATGATTTTATATACTAAAAATTGAAATTATCCAGCACACACTTTCATTCAATTTTCTTAAAACTAATAATTATTAAAATCATTTTGATTTATGAATTTATCTTAATGAATGTAGCACTATTTAAGGATATATTTTCTAAATTTATTAAATAAGTTAAGGATACTTATTTATAAAATTCTTACATTTTACTAAAGACACATAAGAAGGGTATGAACAATCTAACTTTAATACGCTTAAATAATAAATTAAGTTCTATCTTTAATAAATATTAAGAGAAGCTTTATTTCTGAGAATCATTAAGTGCTAAGCAAAAATATTAGATTTATTGATTAAAAAAACTTCTGATTTTAATGATTTTGAACTAGATATAAATATAGATTATTAAATTAAGATTACTGAAAGATTAAGTTTAGCTAAAAATATAAATTGAAAATGTTAAATTAAAGAAAATATTATAAAAAAGTTAAAAGGAGTTAATAGTTTCAAAAGTTGATCTTTGCATCCGGTGTACTAGAAAATGTCTTCTCTTGAACTTAAGGGAAGCTTAGGATTTCATTTGTCCGCCGTCCTTTTTTATAAATTGTACTTTGTAGTTAAGCCTTTTTCATCTAAAAATTATTTAAAAAATTGATGAATTTATTATTATATAATTTCTTTCTATATATTATGCCTGATTAAGTAGGTCATATTTAAAATAGGTCTTTCATTATGTTTCTTCTATTATTTTCATGATTTGGTTTCTTCACCAGCATCTTTTATAATAATGCTGCTTTTAACATATATAACAGCATATTTTACTTCTAATACTTCATTACTATTCATTTATTTCTATGTATATAGGATCACATCTCTGTTATCCTTTATTTATTTATAAAATTTCTTATTGGGTATTTTATTTTTCTTAAAGTTCCTTTATTTAATGTTGAAATTAAGAAAACTTAACTGAAATATTTGAGGGATTTAGTTGAACTATTTATCAATTTCATCCAGTTTAAATCCTATTCACGATTAAAAGTTATTTATTGAATCCTCTCTAGATGGAAATTAAAGCTTTAGCTAATTACCTATTTTTTAGTATCTATTCTTATTTTTCAATTTTTAATCTATGTTGTTTTAATTGATATTGTATATTTGATATCTTTTACTGAACTGATGAGGCAAAAGATTCCTAAGATTATTATTCTTTATCTTATTAAGGTGATTATTCCATTAAATTAGATTTTTGTTCTTATTTTTTAAAATTTTCGTTAAGAGATTTCAGTTGCCTCTTAGGTTCCATTTTATATATTATATGGTAATCAAAGTAAAACTTAAACAGGATTAAATAAAACACGTAAAAATTGTAACTGATTATAATGACTATAAATTAATTTAAATGCTAAGCAATTAAAAATTTAAAAAATGAAAGAAAAGAAATCTATATAAAGTAAAATAATTTTATCCTTATTAATAGCTTTATTATTTTACATTTTTTACACGTTTTTATTTTCTTTCTTCCTCATATTCATTTTTGTTGCTTTTTCTTTTTGTTTAATAGTTGTTACGCATTCAAAATAATTATTTTAGTAAGTTTATTCTTATATTTAAACTTTAGGTATAGTATAGCTAACAAAAATTTTTTTTATTATTTTTATTATTTTGCAAATATGCAAATCAAAGTATTTTTTAATTTTAGTAAATTATTTTTGTGGTGAGCCTATTAAAGGTGGTACCACATTAATCTTTTATTATTATAACTATTTTTTTAATTAAGTTCAATGTTATCCTTTATACATGATTTTATCTAAAATTTAATGAGTCATAAATATCTTTACGAGAGTGCTTTTTTATTTTATTTTAAATATAACTAAAAACATAATTTTTCATTAAATTTAGATAGTTTTTTATGCATTTTTAATTGTCTTTTTTTTTTCTTATTTATCTTTTATATTTTTAATATTTGCTAATATTTAGAATTTAATTAAGTAAATATAATAAATAAGCAATTCTATTTTATCACTTTTAATTCTATTTTCACATTTATAAGTAAATAAATAAATTTGATTATAGAGCGCGTAGCACTCTCATTGGTGAGCAGCTCTTTAAAAAAAAATGTTTCATACTGACAAAAATGTTTGTTACTAATAAAAGTATCAGATACTGGTAGACCTTGTTCAATATTGTATAATTATTCAGTACTGATAAAAATGTTCAATACTGATATAATTTAAGAATACTCGTAATCTTATCTACTTGTTGGAGGTCCAAGGACATGGCAGGATTATATCTCCTTGCATCACCAAAGCAGAGGACGACATGTGTCAATTATGGATACTTAAATTCCCCACCTCTGATGATGCTCGCAATATTATTTCTTTTTCGTTCCAGAATTAAATTAAATTAAATTTAAATTAAGCCAGTGCCGAAGGTCTAAAAATCTTATGTCTCGATGTCAAACCAAAGCAGAGGAAGACATAAAGTCGATTATGGGTACTTAACTTCCCCAAGCTCTGATGAAAATGACCTTGTTGTTCACCTTCGAACAACTATGGCGGTTTTAAAAAAAATATATAATAAACTATATAAACTCTAGCTGTTTTATATTTAAAATTTTCAGAAAATGCGAATTTTATCTTCATATATTTATCTTATAAAATTGTAAAATTTTTGAATATAATGAAACTTTTTTATTTCTAGTTACAGGCAATCAATTCTTTAAAAATTTTATACTTATATTTAACTATTTTACATAGCATCAGTGTAATTTTTTATACTTTATCTTATCTATTTTATGGATATTTTACCTTCTATCTTTCATTTTCCATACATAAAATTTAGAATTTCTTGTTTTTCTAATTAATTGAAATATTATCTATCTTATTTATTCTCTAAGAAAATGGATGAGATGTAGAATTTACTAGATTTTAATAGTGACTCTACTTTAATTAATATCATGAAAATTTACGGGTAAGCACAGAAAGCCGCATAAACCTTCAAACGAAAGGTTTGGAGTCGCTAGAGTCTAAATAAGTAACCTTAATAATGAAATTATTTAGGAAATTTCTAAAAATTGTAATCAAAAACCGGAAAACAAATTCATAGGCTTTCCATTAAAATTTCTTAGAAGCTCTCTTCAATGTGGGCATTGAGAATAGCATTTTATGAAAATGAAATCGAACTATAAATAGTTAAAATTTAACCTCTATAATAGTACCACCAGAGATACGAAACGTTTATACAAGAAACCTTTTAAAAATAAGATATTATCTTTAGATAGTTAGAATTCTAAAGAAATGCCTTCTAATTCAAATTCAAATAAAGATATCCTTTATGGTAATTAAAGAGAATATAAGCGTAAGATTTGATTTTGAATAATATAAAAATAATTCTACTAAGTTTCAAGTAAAAATAGTCAGAAATAAAGCAATTTTACTAATCATGATAATTCACTTAATCACTATTTATCTGAACTTTAAAACACACAACCTTAAAATTAAATGTTGACTTAAGAACGGTAATATAAATATAATAATTAATAATTAATTTAATGAAAACTTATATGGTGAAGCTATTATAAGCATGAAGTATTAAATTCGATTTTAGACAATTAAAATTTTATCAGTTTCTCAGTATTTTTTCACCTATAAATCACTGAATAGAGGATATCGTGTAATGCTTTCTGATTATAAGGATATTATAAAGAGAACATTTATCCAGATTACGTCAATAATCATACTATATCATGGTAACAGGAAATCTTTTTAATTTTTTTGTCAAAGCTAATTTTAACGATATTATCAAGAGTAAAATAAACTTAAAATTTCTATTTGTTATTTATTTAAAGTCAAGACTATTTAATTAGAAAGTCTTCTTTTCTCTATTATTTATTCATTTTTTATTTACTTACTTAAGTATCATTGTTGGGAGTTTTCGCCAATATCCATTTATTATTGATTTAGATACTGTCCATTGTTTCATCATTCAACTTTCCTCAAAGTTCGTTCTTTCTTTGCATGATTAGAAACAGGAAGGATCAAAACAATTTATTTTTGTTAGATTTAAGATAGCGAAGAGTTGCTTTATTCTCGCTATTTTTCATGGTTGGATAGTAAAGACTAATAAATTCAAGGACAGACATGAAAATTAGGAAAGTAAAGTAACGAACAGTCAAAAATCATCTTAGATATAAGTTAATCATAAGGCTTTTTTATGATAAATAAACTTGAAAATAAAAAAAATTAGAAATTGTAGGGAACTTAAAAACTAAGAATCTTAAATCTCAGGAAATCTTAATCGTTCCCTCATGATCCTTTGGAGATCGAACCCCAAGTTCAATGATTGAATTTCGTTCAAAAAATCATTCAAAGGTTGATTTTTCGTAAAATATGATATCATCATAGAAACAAAAAAATTGATTTTTGTCTAAATAAAAAATAACCGTTGCAAATGATTGGATATAACAGAAGACTTATGTATGAGATTTGAAAGAAAGTCAATTAAGTTTAAAGAAGAAACTATATATTATTAACTTGATGGCTGATGCAAATTTAAATAAGGAAGGCCTTAATCTGATTCTTTATCTAGTTGGATTAAATTGCAAAAGTCGTTTTAGCATAGCATTGTCTACGAATTAAGATCTTGATGATCAATCAAGTTGTGTAAGCTTGCTTTGGTTAATTTATTAAGAGTATGTTAAAAGTAGCAAAAAATCGTTATTTTTAGAATGTTGAAAGATGCTTTTCAGAATAATTAATTGGTGTACGCTCTGTTCTTCTATTAGTTTTATATGATAAAGCTCATGGCAATCTAAATTACATCCTCTACTAGGCATACAGCGAAGAAAAAATTGCAACGATGCTAACTTTTTAATTACTCCAGGTAACTCTAGAAACTTTTTAAAATTATAGAATGATATCCAGAATATACACAGACTAGGTTGCATCTTCACCATTAAAAACATTTATTTGCTGATTTTACGTACTTTAAATTAAGTGCTGCTATATTTTAAATAGGAGATATATATTTTAATTTCGAATTTGTCAATTCAGAAATCTTTGGAATAGCTTTATTTTCTTACTTATTTTAAGATTTTAAAATTTAGCAAAATCTGGAATCAACTATTCATCCATTTTCTAAAAGATATCTTTAGATAGTATGTAAAGAATCAGCTTTCAAACTTTTTTATATAGTAGGGAACTGTTGAATAAGCTTTGCTTTGATCGAAAGAGCAAATCTATAGCTCTTTTGTT
This sequence comes from Loxodes magnus, assembly GCA_946699065.1. NCBI lineage: Eukaryota > Ciliophora > Karyorelictea > Loxodida > Loxodidae > Loxodes > Loxodes magnus. Next base: position 203,490 of record CAMPDV010000362.1, read on the forward strand.
TCATAGTTTATGAAAGCAAATCTATTATCTCTATTGATTATTCCTCTATTTTTAAAGATTCTAATGACTGGTTGATTAAATAGTACTTTGTAGGGATATAAAAATTCTGGATATTCTATAGTATTCTTAAGTGAGATTTAAGGTATAAGTTTAACTACATCAGAGTATTTTCTTAGTGCAAATGATCTTATTAAGTATCCTAAAGTTCATTTTTTAAAGAAAAAATTTTCCACTCTAATAGCTCTTCTTCTATATCATCATTTACTATAATCTCAGACTCTTTTGTTTAAAGTAATTTTAGCCATCAAAGGAAGTTTTATATTTTTATATAGCAAATTTGTAATATATTTTGCAATTTAAGCATCTTCTCGAAAGTTCTTCCATTCCTTTATCTTTCATACAATGCGGGCAAAAAATATTAAGTTCAATAACATTGATAGCATTGATACACATATTTGCTATATTTATTCAATCTTCTTTGCTATATCTACACATAAAGAAAGCAATAGGAATTCTACAAGAAGAAATGTCTCTTTTGATATCATTAGCTCTTTTATTCCATTATTTACAATTTTTTTTTTGAAACTTCTGATTTTAATGTTTCACCTTGTTATTTTCAAATTCTTGTTGAAACAATAGAAATTCTTGGCTATTACGTATCCACATTCAAATGTACTTCGAAACAAGAAATAATATGTTGTAGAAGGGACTTATGCTTGTCAAAGTTATTGCTCATTTTAACTCCCACAAATTTCAGTGTTCAAGTCTAGTAGATTGATGCTTTCGTAAAACTCAAGAAATTATCGTTCACTTGATACTTCTTTTAGTTTTTTCTTAAATGTATTTATGAATATACCAAGAAACAGTTCCTCCATCATTCTTTGCCTCTACTAATACTAGATTGGAATTAGTTCAGGTAAATAGCTTCTTAGTTTTAATAAAATAAAAGTCTAGTTATGAAGCTACTTAGCTAAAATAAATAAATTATTTCTCTTACTTGCTTATTTACTTTTATGACTATACATCTCCATTTAAGAAAAAACTCACAATTGTCCGTAAATTTATAAATAGCTATCTGAATAACTTAATAGACGTAATTAAACATTGAAGCCTATTTGAAAAAATGAAAGCTAACTATTTAAAAAATCTATAATTAAAATAAGAGACTATGCAAACATACGCTACTAGACACTCTTAATTTCTTCCTATCTTCGACTTTAATTAATTAGTTAAATTTTATAACCAACTAAGCTTAGAAAAGACATTAATAATAGATAGTAAATGAGTTTTGTAAATATTAAAAAAGGACAGTTTATTAATCAAAAAGTTAATTACTTAGTTTTAAATAATTTGATGCTTTTATAGATATGCTTTTTATATAAGCTAACTACTAACAACTAATTTTGTTTTTCTTTTTTAAAAATAAATAAAGTTTAAAGCATTATTAAATGTAAGTGTAAAACAATAATTAATAACAGCAGCTCTAAAAGTAATTATATTGTACTATTTTGCTTTTTTTAAAAAAGAGTTTATAAAGAAATAAGTCTTGCTTATTAAAAGCCTTTTGATTTAAAACTAAAATAAGCTTGATTAATAAATGCTAAGCAAGTTACTGTAATGGAAATATAACTTTTGGATATAACTTTTGATATAAAAAGTTAAAAGTTAAAAAGCTTTGTTAAAGCCTTAGTAGTTAGCCATCTGACCTATTCTATCAGCTTGTCTCTATTAGTTTGTCTTTAATTCCTACTAGGCTTAGTTAGGCGGTGTAACACTTCATTAGTGCACCATCCTTTAATATTCTGAATAGTCTTCATCTTGCATGTAGCGTTCTTAATTATTTCTCCAAGGATTAAGATTTGAATTAAAGAATTTTTTTCTATAAATTTTTCCGCTTTATGTTGGATATATCCTAAATAGTTTTCTAAAAATATCTTATTTATTCTTTCTTTAAATTTCGCTTAGTTAGTAGCAGTATTTTTATTGGTGTTATTTATTGCACACGTAGCATTTTATTATTCTTTTAAACTATTATTCCTGTAACACTTATTTAATTTAAATTTACTACTTATTTTAAATAAACGTTTACTATTTATTTTAATTTGAGGCTTCATTTTCTATTTCCATAGAATCTGATTAATTCTGTTAAAACGAAAATGGCGTTACCTGAATCTATTATTAAATTTAAAGAATTCTTTGTTCCAGTTTGTTTTCTATTTCTTATGATGATTAATATTGTTTCTCAAGTAAAGACGTTATTAGTTTTTCTAATTTTTCTACTTTATCAGGTATCTATTTTTAAACATAAACTCTTTTAATGACTTAGATAATATTTCTATTTGAGTTTGTGTCGGAAGTTTTTTTAATTCTGGATTTCCAAGTGGTTAATGTTCGTCACATCAATCATATTTCTCACTTTCACTCATTGTAATTATTTCACTTTTTTATTTTTTAGAGAATTTTCCTGTTTAAATATTTTGTTCAAAGTTCTGTTATTTCTTAGAAGCCATTTTATCGTTAATAAAATAAACTATGACTAAAGTTTTTGTAATTATTTAATGCTTCAGAATAAGTTTTGACTGGACATTCGAGTTAAGTTAATTCGGTAGTCATATCTAGTGATCAGAAATGAAATTAATTGTATCAGGAAGTGGAGATTGAGCAATAAAGATTTGGGATTTCCACACTGGAAGTTGTAACAAAACTTTGACTGGACATATGTTGTAAGTCTAATCGGTAGCAATAACAAGTGGCATGAAATGAATTGTATCAGGCAGTGGAGATAAAACGATAAAGATATGGGATTTCCAGACTGGAAGCTGTATGAGAACTTTGACTGAACATACAAGTTATATACTCTCACTAGCTATATCCACTGACCAGAAATTAATAGTTTCTGGTTCAGATTATCCTGAAAATTCGATAAATATCTGGGATTTCCAGATTGGTCAGTTTGCTAAAACTCTTTCTGGGCATTTAGGTTCAATTTGATCAATAATAATATCATTGAATAATAAATATATAATATCAGATTCAGGTGATAAATCAATTAGAGTATGGGACTTTCAAAATAGATAATGTATTCGAAAATTAACTGGCCACACAAATGCTGTACGTAGCATTCGACTTAGTAATGATTCTAGTGTTATATTTTCTGGATCTTTTGATAATACAATCAAGATATGGAATTTCTCAACAGGTGAATGTATATAGACTCTCTAAGGGCATTCATATGGAATATTATATATAGAATTAAGTAGAGACAATAATTGAATAGTACCTGGAGCAAATGACAAAACTGTTAGAAAGTGGAGGATTGCAAATTGAGAGTAGGCAAATACATTTAAGACTTAAAAATTTAAGAAGTTAACTATTAAAATTAGGTAATCACATTTAAATATTGATACAAATAAAGTTTTATAATAGTTAAAGGCTTTTAATTTTAAAGATAAATAAGTTTTATTTTTTGTTAATCATACTTAATAAATAGAAAATTTTCTAATGTTTAGTATTTAAGATTAAAGTTACTGTAACATAATAGATTTATTGACTGAGAATATGTAAAATTATATAAAAAATTTATGAAAGCGAGTTCAATTGCTATTGAAATGCATTTATTATATAAAAATATATTTCTAAAATTTTTTAGTTTTTGAAATATAAATATTAACCATTTTATTTAATCTAAAAGAAATATTTCATAAAAAGTTTCTATTAAAATCAGGTAGATAAATCTTTATATTTTTTAAGCTTTTTTTTGCTTTGATTTTTATATTATAAAAGATTTGGAGAGAAGATTATTATTTACTAATTAAAAAAAACTTTCTAATTTTTTTATTTTAAACTGAAGACATTTTTATTGATTTTAAAACAAGAGAAAGTCAAATTTATTTTGCTATTTTTTTAATATATTTTATGTTAAAATTTTTCGTTTAATTTTCTTCATATTTTTTAATTATTCAGCTATTATATGAATGTGAAATAAAAAAGTAAAAGAAATAATTAAGGAATATATATTTAAAAAAAATAATAAATATTAACTGTTTCTTTTAAAAAATGAACAATATTTTAAACTTTTAAAGTAATTTTTTTAAAATATAGGATGTTTGCTTTTACTCAGCGATTTGCTGTAGAAGGAATTTTAGGTTCGCATTAAATTTTTAATTTTGGGCTAATTAATTGAAAACAGAATGAATCTTCAAAAAATATTTTGATAAAGAGTTTTCGAAGTAAATATCATTAAATTTTTAAAAACTAAATAAGTTTTCTGACTGTCTTTATTGCAAGAATTACTTCCTTCAATTATAGACGTTAGTAAATGCTTTTGAATTTTTTTAAATCTTGTCTTGATCTCATCATTTTCCTTCAATTACCCCTATTTTGTTCTTGATTTTAACTTCTTTCTTTTTTCTTTCTCCAGATCTAAAATTTCAAGTTTTATTGTCATTAGTTTCTTGTGAAATATTTTATATTAATAAATTTTAATACCCCAATTTAAACCTTGAAAATGAGTTTTTATATTCTTGATCATATAGAATAAGACACCTTAAATCATCATATTCTATCTTTTACGATAATCAATCCTTTATACTAGTATAGTATATACATTTAAATACGAGCACAAATGTCTCATATTCTTCATATATACAGAAGGGATTATCAATAGGATAATAACGATCTTAAAGATTCTTCCAAAAACTATAGGACAAAGTTCTAAGTTTATATATATTGATAATTTCTCGCTTATACTATTTGTTTAACTTTGTATAAGTAATGAGCATAAAGTTTTAAAGATTTCTATATTTACTAGATATGTGTTCCACCTTTTAGCGGTATCAGCACCTTGTTCTACAGTTTCTTTAAATATGATTTATCTTTTTACAAGATCATATTTAATTGTACTATATTGTATCTTTTAAGAATTCCCCACCTTCTTATCTTTGATATCCATCGAGTAATTTTGAGGATTAAGATGGGATTAATTAATAAAAAACTTTTTTCAATTTGATTAATTTTTGATTCTTATTTTCAATTTCTTAATAAAACTGGATTATTAAGGGTTTAAATTAAATTTCAGTTTTGAGCTAAAAAATAGCATACGCTAGCGAGCTTATTTTTAAGCTAAGTTCTTCAACAGATTCTTTCAGCTTTTTGCTTTCATCTGTCAAGAAATTAATTTTATCTTCGAGAAACGTATCTTATTGTTACATTAGCTAAGGATTTAAAGAGATTTACTTTTTGGAGCCATTTTAAATTTAGAAACTTGCATATTTTGTTATAAAATATTTAATATCAATATACATAGTCTTTTCTTTTATCTCTTTATTATTTAATTTATCCATTTTAATGTCTTATTATATTTACTTACCTACCTTATTATTTTTATATCATATTTTCTTACTAACTCTAAGATTCAAATTTCAAATTATCTTTAGTTTCGCTTTTTTATTTTATGTTTAATTTTTTTAATTAATAAATATTTTTAGTTTATTACATCTTTAGTACTTTCAAAATATAGCACAATTACTTTCTATCTTCTTCCTTTCTTCTTCACTTGCTTTTATGTTTATAAACCTATTTTCCTTTATACTATACTAGTCTTTTCATTCAAATTTCTTTATTTATTTATTAAATTTTTTACTTACCTAATATCTTAATTACGCCAATTTCAATATTCTCTTAACATTCCATTTTCATATCGTTTCATCAAAAGAACATGAAGCAATTCATTTCTGGTCACTTGATATTGCTACAGAGTATACAGAACTCGTGTGTCTATACAGAATACTCTTTAACTATCCAGTTGTAAAGTCCCATGTCTATATTATCTTATCATCACTTCCCGATATAATTCATCTCTGGTCACTTGATATTGCTAAAGATAATACGTAACCATTATGTCCCTGCAAATTACTCTTTAACTAACCTGTTGTAAAGTTCCATATTTTTATCGTTTTATCGTCACTTCCCGATGCGATTCATTTCTGGTCCCTTGATATTACTACAGATCTTACATAATCGCTGTGCCCCTACAAAGTACTCTTTAGCAAACCAGTTGTAAAGTCCCATATCTTTATCTCTTTAAAACTTCCCGAAATTATTAATTTCTGATCACTTGATATTGCTACAGAGTATACATCAGTCTTATGTCCTTATAAAGTACTCTGTAACTAACCAGTTGTAAAGTTCCATATTTTTATCGTCTTATCATCACTTCCCGATACGATTCATTTCTGATCACTTGATATCGCTACAGAGTATACAGAACTCGTATGTCCCTATAATAATTTGTTTTATCCTAAATAAATATTTAATATATTTGCATTTTCAAAATTACATCCCATGATTCAAGCGTTTATCAAAAGGATATCTTAAAGATTTGAATTTCTGAAATCACATCCCTCGAAATAGGAATTTCTCAGATCAGCTCCTTTTATTCTCACTCCTCTCATATCTAAGTTTATAAACTTTCTTCCTAAATAATTTAAAACTGTTATCCCATTTCCTGATGCTTACAAAATCCCATTACTCGATTTAGATACTTTTATTACCTCTAATAATTTTTACTCTATTTTATTATCTTTCGCTACCTCTAACTATTATATAATGTCCGTTTATTCTATCAAATTTTTTTTATTTAATATGCTTTATTTGCTCTACTCAATAATTATCTTTTGCTCCTTAAACTGCTATAAAAATTATGCGATTTCTTAACTACTTATATATAGAAATACTATGTTTTTGGGATAATGACAGGATCTTTTTAGATTTTAGGCATTGCAATTAATTATAGTAACTACTACTTAAGTGACTTTATATCTAATCTTTTTTAAGGTATCTATTATCAACACCCTCTTATTATTTGACCGAATTAAACAGGACAATCTTAAGGAATTTGCTCTCTCCCTTCTTTCAGAATATAATTTATAAGAAATTAGTCGTTTATAGTTTCGAAAGGAATAGCTCTTGCTGCTATTTCTCAAAAAACCATTCCCAAAGCAAATATATCCGATTACTTACTGTATTTGGGCGCGAGTGTAAGTAACTCTGGAGCCATTCAATGCGTAGTTCCTACTTATTAAATTGCACTTAAAGATTTAGATTCAGATTTTATTTTTAATAATCCAAAATCAGTAATTTTGGCGTTATAATTAGCATCCAATAGTATATTGTTGCTTTTTAAATCTCTATGAATTATATTCAATTCATGAAGATACTATAATCCTTACATTATACTTAAACATATCATATATCTTAACCCCCATCATATCTCTTCTCTACTATGCAAAAATTTATGCAAATATTATAACATTAACTCCATAATCAAATACATATGATATAGACAATATCCATATAATAAAACTACATTGGGATGTTTAAGCTTTTTCAGCATCTAAAACTCTTATAAAAATTCATAATAATGAAATTAAAATGTTCAACGGTGCCAATCTGGACACCGTTTAAAATAAGTTGTTTTATCAGCAACACTTCTCATCATTCTTGACTTTCTAATGAAATTATCTTCACTAAGGTCTTCTCAGTTTCTTTGATTTCTTGTTCTTATTATTTCAAAAGGTACTTCACATCATTTTCTTCTGTAAATATCTCAATGCTAGTTGCAATAGAGCCTCTAGTATTTTTTTTATTCTTTTCCGCCAAAATTTTTTCTTGAAATTCTAAAATTTTTAGCAATTCTTGTACAAATGTCACTTACTATTACAGTAGTAGCATTTCTTCCTTACTTACCTGATTGGTTTTCGATTTATAAACTCTTTTTATTCTAATTCCATCTAATTTGTCTAATTAGTTATGTTTGTGCTAATATTCTTTTGCTTAATAAACTCCAATTCTTGTTTTTATACGATATTTTCAAGCCTTGCTGTTTCTTATCTATGTTCGGTTTAAATGTTCCAATATGCTTGGAGTTCCCTTTCTTAATTAATAATTCTAATCTCTAAGTTATCTTATCCAAGCGATAATAAGTTTCTTAGTTCTTAATTTTCCTACTTAAGCACTTTAATCTCTTCCTAGAGATTGGATATTTCAAATACTAACTGTTAAATATTGATTTCCTTTTTAATTATCTTTGATGGAAGTTCTTTTCCTGTTATTATATTAGATTCCTTTCTTTTTATTACTTTAGGAAGTGTCTATTATAGTTATTAGGTTCTTTATTAGTTTTGTAAGTGAGGAGAAGAAGACTCTTGATATATGCCTGCTTTTTCTCTAGAGCTTTTTTCTCTTCTTTGCTCAAGAAAAAGCAGGGAACAAGATTTTAAGACTCCATTTTTTATCTCTAATTACTCTTTTATAATATCATCTTTTATTTCTTCTTTTTTACTTTTTGCATACTCTTATATCTTCTGTTTCTTAGAATCGAAGAATAAAAAACATTTTTTTTGATTTTTCAAATCAAAATCAAATTAAAATTTTTTTTTTTAGCCAAAACAGAAAAAAATTCATGGTATTAAAAAAATTTCAAATCCAAAACCCAAAAAAAATTTCCCGAAACAAAAGCTTTTCATTTCTCTCAAAATACCATTTATAAAAAACATCCGAATTCAGATTTAATTGAAAGCATTATTTTTTAATCCCCTTTTATATTTAAAATATTTTTAGCCTTTTATTCCATTTTCACATTTTTTTCATTCCGACTTCCCTAGTTTTATTCCGTCCGAAAAATGTCCTCTAGTAAAAGATGAAAATCAAAAAAGAAATTTTTGTTTACAATTCCACACTTTAAAATAACCTAATTTTTATTAAGCAAATGATATAATAGTTTCTACCATTGTAAAAGAATTCTTATAATTGTAAAAATATTTAATAATACTTAAAATTAGATGCTTTTATCAAAAAAATTCTCAGAAAACTATAAAAAAAAAAGATAAAAAGTAACTTAAAATTAAAACTTCCAAACAAGACATAATTTAAAAAACAAAATAAAAATGAAGCAACCAATATAAAAAATTTTAAAATTCAAAATAAAATAATAAATAAAATATAACTTTGTCAGTCCTATTTTAAAATTTTTCTTTTATTGTATATCTTTCATAAAAATATAAACATACTTAAAATTATTACTTAACTTAAATCTTTTTATGAAACTTAAAATATAAATCAATCAATCAAAAATTTTAATTAAATAAAAAACCAGATAATTTTAATTATCCTTTTTTTATAAAGTACTACACGATTAATTTAACTTGTCTATTTATAAATGATATTCGCTTTTAAAATTTTTTAAAATCTTTAAATATTACCTTTATAATAACCTTTGCTTTGAGCCAATAAATAATATTAAACTTTTTCATTACTATAAAAATATAAACATAAGTTAACTTTATAAAAGCTTAATAACCTTTAAAATTATAAAATCCTATAGAAAAATTATTTAAATGGCTTTATCTAATTTACATAATCAACTTTGATCATAAAAATTTAAGTGATAAATTTACCTGCACAATCAGTTTGCAACCTTCCAAATTCTCACAGTTCTGTCTGTCATCCGCTCCAGATACCAGCCATCTATTATCACCACTCAATACTAAAGAATATATTGCATCTATATGTCCTTAAAGAGTCTATACACACTCATCCGTATTAAAATTTCATATCTTAATCACTCTATCATAAGATCCAGAAAATATTACACTCTAATCAGTATTAATTTTAATACTGTAAACAGCATTTTTATGCCCTTTCAAAGTTCGAATAAACTGATCAGTTGTGAAAGACCAGATCTTTATCATTTTATCGGAACTTCCTGAGACAACTCATTACATGTCTTGTTAAAGTTACAGATCTAACTCAATTCTTGAGGAACAAAAAGCTAAATTGATGATTCTAAGTTAAATTATCTCAAAATCTTGAGAAATCTCATAAGTAATAGAAGTAAAACTTTAACTCCGTACTAAAAACGCTCTAATGCTACTAAAGAATTGAAAGAATAGTTTACAAGAATTAATAGGATAAATCTATAGTTAAATATTCCTAATTATTGATGCTCTAAGAATAATTATCTAAGATCTATAGATAATACAAAATAAAAATAGTGTAAGATTAGTCTAAATAGCTTAATTTAAAAGTGATTGCTATTTTGTATGTATATAGAAAATAATTAGTAATTAGAATGCTTTAGATTACATAGAATAATATACAAAGAAGTTTATTGGATTTACTATTAATAAGTATAGGATTATGCTAGTTGCAAACTAAAAATCATTATTATTAAACTTATTATATAAGGATATAGTTAAGGCGTTTACTATTTAGTAATGGTAAGTAAATAGAAAAGGGTATGTATTGTAGATGATTGATAGTAGGTAATGCTTGCTTTATAATGTAATAATAATAATAATAATATACTTAAAGTTATTAAGGTTTTGCATTTCCTGGAATTTCGACCAGTTCCTGCGGACATTTTTTTAAACGTGAGTGTGTTCCACGACCTTTTTTGAAACTGGGAGGCTACCACTATAGACTTCCAAGTGGTCTTACGAAGAGTTTTTATTTATAAATCCCAGTTTGCGTTATCCATAGTTTGTTAAGTTGTCTTCATGTTCTTTTCTGCTCTTATTCGTTTATTCTCTTTCATTATCAGCAGTTTCTTAATAAATGATTACTTGATTTGCAATATCAGCACAGTTTATTTTCTCGTTTTTATTTCGATCTTTTTATCGATAGTTTATTTTCTATTTTTTCTAATCTTTAAATGAAGTTCATATCAATCATTTCTTTTCCTGGATTTTATTCTACTTTTGAGTATATTGGTGTTTTTTCTATTTCCATTTTCGTGTCATATTTAAAGTTTTATTGTGACTAAGTTCAGAGTTGTTCTTCCGTTATCAAATTGATTTGAATGAGCTGTCTTCTGAGTATTAATAATTCGTTGTTTTAATCCTCTATGCTATTCATTAATTCCCTTATTTTTCTCCTTAGTTATAAGCTATTTCTTCATACTTTGAAATTAATTTTTACATTTGATCTAATTAAATTTAAAGTTTTTGATCAGCTTCGTTCTTAGGTTATCTTATCTCTATAGGTCCTACCATCACTTTACCTTCTGATAACGAGCTTGACTCCTCTCGTTGCTATTTTTTTTCTAAATTTCTTTTGCCACTTTTCTCTTTAGATTTTTAAGTTAATTCTTTGAGAGTCGAAGAGATTAATCCATTTTTTCCCTTTTTTTCTTTATGATTTATAATGTATAAGCCGATAAATTGTAGTTACAAGGAGTTAATGTTGAGTTAATGGATTAAATAAGATATTTAATTTATTTTTTTAATTTATAGATAAAAATATTGTAAACTTAGTATCTGAATAAGATAGAAAGAAAATCAATATATTTGATGGTAGTAAAATAAGATAATATGGGTTAGTTGATAAAAAATATAAGTAAGAGAATAAGTAGATGTGTAATAGAGTTATAATGCTGATGTAAAAGAATGAATAAAGGGTAATTAGTTATAAATAGATATTTATTAACTTTAATTTAATTTAAACCTTTATTTCATCATGTAACCATTACATACTCATATTACATCATACAGATATGTATTACTATCATTCTCTTTATTATTCACTCTACTTTTCCTCGCTAAATTAATTAAATATATGGAGATATCTTACTGTATTGAATAGCCAGAACATATAAAAAGAGTATTTGATGAATAATAGATTTAAGATTTTTTAAATCAGAAATCAGCAAGAAATTTAAGATTAAAAAGGAAACTTCTTTAGGAGGCAAAACTAGGTCCAAAGAAGATAAAAACTGAAAATAATAGATATATCTATAATAAGCTCTTAATAAAAACCGAATGCATTAATATTAGTAAAAAGAAATAAGAGAACTAAAAAAATTAGATTTGAAAATATAAGGGAAGCTAATTTAATAAAAGAAAACTGTTGAATATTTAGGATTCACAATTGATCAGAATAATTAATTAATTACACATATACAAAAAGTACAAAATAAATATTAGTAGGCCAAGTACTTATTTTAATAGTAATTTTACAGCTGATTTAATAAGACAATCCCAATTAATCTCAAAAATTTATTCAGATTATTTATTCTACCTAAATTAGAATATAGTGCTGAAATAATTCCATATAGTATACAAACTGGAATAACAAAGGTGAAAAATTAAATACATATAAGTTAACGATAAATTATAAGATAATATATGAAAATGCCATAAGCGTCTTGGAATGAGTTACAACACATAGATTTTAACTGACTTGGATTTGAATAAATAACTGCAAAAATATATTTTAAATTTTATAGAAAACTAAATGACTTATATAATCAATAGTAATAATCTAAGAATAAAGACGAAAAGTTTATCCAATTATTCTAAATAAGTTAAAAAAATAAGACTTAGTAACAGAAATAAATAAAAAAATGTAAAAGAAGTTTAAAATAGATTTAAAAGCTTTATTAAATTTATATATGATGTAATTCGATAAAAAAATTGATGTAAAAATTAAATAATACTTTTTTAATTAAACATTTAAAAGAATAACAAAAACAACAAAAAAAGAAAAAAAGAAATGATCACAGCAAAAATTATAACAAAGCAATTCAAAAATGTAGAAAAATTCCCAATTATAGCTTACTTTTTATTAAACAAAGAGAAAATGGAATCATCAAAATTAATATTCAGACTGAGAACCTAACTACTTTTTTTAGAAGTAATCTTCAAGAAAGACATATTACTTAAGAATATGATTAATGCTTATGTCAAGAAAAAGAGACATTCTAACACATATTCAAACGTATATACTACCAAACAAGTATAGATAATATGAAAACCTAAATAGATAAAATTATTAAAAGCAAAAATAAAATGTAAAATCATATAAACTAAGAAAATCTTTATGAAAATATAGAGCAAGAGCTCTTAGAATATAATTAAAACATAATAAATTAAATATTTTGCAAAAAAGACTATATGACTCAAATTGATAGAATAATAAAATTTACATGAAGCAGAATAAAATAAACATGAAAATAAATATATTCTTTCTAAAACTTAATGAAAAATAGACAAGTAAATCTAAATTTAATGAGACAAGAAGAAATACTATAACATTTTCAAGAGTACTTAAAAGAAGAAGTGTATTGAGTTTAGACATAAAACTTCAAAGCTATTAAGCAAACTATATTATTTTTAATTTAATTTAATTTAATCTATAATAAGCTAAAGAACCTTTAATTTAACTCAAAACCTATAGAGTTGTTATATGTTATTAAATAAATCTCATTAGTCTGAACAACATTAAGATAGTTAAAGAAGCTTAGGATTGCTAATAAATAATTTAAAATTCAAAAATTATTAAATCATTATGTACTAAAATTAATTTAGGCGGTATTTTACTAAGCTTAAGTTAGATTATTTATATAACTTTATTTTTGAAAGTATTAAAAATAAGTTATTTAAATTAAAAGGAGTTAACCAATACATTATATAGTTTAATTGCATAGCATATCTTATGTATTTATTCCATTTCACTTTTAAAATAATCAAGATAAATTGGCTGATAAATCAGATATTTTTCCTTTCTAATTTTTATTTTTGTCTTTAAGTATTTATATCTTATAATATACCTCTTTCTTTAAGATTTTTATAGTTTGATCTTCAAAATTCATCATATGCTAGTTTTAAATCTCCCGCTATTCTATAAATCACTTTTTAATAAATATCCTATTTTCTTGTGGTTGCAGCTTTTCGCTAAAATAGATTATTAATTGCTTTAAAACCGATTTGCTCCAAAATCTCCAAACTTAAGTTTATTTTGACTATGAAATTGAAGTGGAATAGACATGATATAGAATAGCTTTTCCATAGAATAGATATGCTAAAATAATAAACTGAGGGATGCTTATTTTCTGTATGAGAAAGCAATGATAAAGCGAATAAAAGTAAATTAGTATAAATCCTAAATATTAAAAGAGAATAGTACCTCTCTTGATTTTCTCAGCTTTTGCTTTAATGTTTAGAATATATGTCTCGCTTTTTATTACTCTTTAGAACACCTTTCTTCCAAATAAATTTGAAATTACGATAAACTAAATAATAGTAATTTAGGGTTAAATCTAGAAGCTTTATCTATCTTATTGTAGCTTAATTTAATTTAGAAAGATAAATAATAAGAAATGCTATAGCAGTGTAATAAGAAAAGGTTACTATATTTTAATTAGATTAATATTTGTATTAATCTAAACAGAGATTAGTTAGTATCTTCAAACTTATATCTTTAATATCTTATTAAAATTTAGATTTAAATACTACTAAATTACTATTATTTTACTAATGCCAAAGTTATTAGATTATTCTCACCTAAATATCTAATATATCTAGTTCAATTCATCTTACAACCTAATCATATCATTATTTAAGATAAAATTTCTAACTTCTATACTATTATTTTATTTCCTTTAAAATTAACTTTTTATTTAATTTTGATCAGAATGTTCTATTATAACTTAAATCATGATATAACTTTGAAATTAATAAAGACTATAGAGATCTATAATACTTAAAAATAGTCTAGCTTCATATTTATTTAGTAGCATAATTGAAAAGAGAATAAAACTTAAAATAACTTGAAAGAAAATATTATAAAATTATATAAAATAATTAAAAATATCTACTTATTATGGCTTTAAAAATAAATATAGCCTATAAGATTAAGATAAATATGATAAGATAATTAAAGTGATATAGCCATTATTAGGCTTATCACTGATAAATTTATAAATTATTTTATGAGATGATAGGATTGTTACATGCGATCGTAGGATATTCTATTGAGTTCATTTATTCTATTACATAATGGCTTTTGTAAATTTAACCTATCTTGATAGCAGGAATTTTACTCTATTTTCACTTTGGCTCAAGCATTTGTTTTTTTATTCTTTTTTAATCATTTACTATATCTAATAGTTATTAGTTTTCACTGTATATCTTTTTCTTGTCGATATTTCCCTCTTAAATTCGTATAATTTAGTTATATTATTTCATGATTTTTAGGTATTTAGTTCTTATTTTTCAAAAAATACTGAAACTTCCAAAAATATGCACAATCTTCAAACAGTAGAAGCATCTTTTTTTACGATTCTTTGAACCATGAACTAATTTTTGACATTTTTTCGATTTGAAAGAGTTTTTCCATTCTGTTCTTCAATTATCATAGTATCTTTATTAGGATTGTGATGGAAAAGAAGTTATGGAGAATTGTTTGGCTTATTAATTTCTTCTATTTTTTACTCCTTTTTCTAGTTCTTAATTAACTTGTGACGTTGAAGTCTTAGTGTTAATTTCCATTTTAAATACATGGTTTATATTTTATAATTATTGAATAGTATAGGTTAGTGAAATGATTTGTAAATTTAAGTCATAGAATTATTACTATAGATTTTATATGCTGCTTCAAGGAAGTAAATTTCAATGAGCGAGTTTTATTAGTCGATATCCTGTAATATCTTCTCTGGCTAATTTTTAGGAATCATTTTTTTATATAATAATAATAATAAATTATAATGGATCTACCATTATTATGTTAACCCTTTTAAGTTAAGTTGTATTTGTTTTTTTAGAATTTCTGCTGCTTCCTTTAAATTTGCTCAAATATATATTGCTTCTTATTTTTCTTCATCTTCAATCTTTATCATGCTCTATATTTCAATCCTCTTTCTCCTCTTTGCTTATCAAGTGTCCTTTAGTTTCTCAAACATTTTTTCAATATTATATTACTTCATTTATTGATTACTGTAATTCCAGTCCTTAGTACGATTTTCTTCTATAGATCTAACCTTCTTTTGAGCAATATACTTAGCTCAGTTTAATCCATAATATTTTTAAATTCTTTATTTTATTTGAAATATTAACATTTACTACGAGGTGTCCTTTCTTCTTGCAGAATCAATATCTAATATATTTCTTTGATTTTAAACATAAATTAATTTTTGATTTTTCTCAATGTCCAACAGATTTAAGTGATTTAATTTTATTTGATTTTCGATTATATATAAGGTAAACAAGTTGAATCTCTATTCTATTTATTTTAGTTGGAAATTTACCTATTCCACTTCCGATTTGCTTCTAATTTCCTTTTTGATTGGTTGTTTCTTTCAAAACCATCGCCTATGTTTATTATAAGATCTTAATTTTTTTATTTCCAGGAATAATGATTTTAGAGTCTGATTCTCTAAGAAAGGTTGTTATATCTCTTTATATTAGTTCTAATAAGGATTGTTTATTTTTAATAAAAAACTTTTAAATTAAATTAAAGTGTTAAAGAAGGATCGTCTACTTAAAAGCTTCCTACTTCCCTATTCAACCAATAGGAACTTGATCTCTAGGTGGTCTTCTCCTCCCTTCACTGTCAAGTTTTCGGAATGGTTGTCTCTTCATATAGCTTGCTTTCTTCTTATAAATTTCTCCTTTCCTGGTTGGGTAAAATTAGGTTAGGTCATTCCATATTTTCTATTAAATCTCCTTTCTCTTCCAGCATCGTCTCCATAGGTGGTCTGTTCTCCTGCAGATGTAAATAAAAAGCTTAATCCATTTATATATAATATTTATATTTTTAAATTTATCTTAATGAATTTAAATAAAATTTACAATATTTTGGATAATATTTTAATTTAAATTAAGTTCAATTATGAAAAACAAAGCTATTCTAATTATAAAAATTCTGTAAACTAGCTTTAGTAAATGTAATTTATTAAAATCTAAATAGTATCTTACTTACATATCTAAAACTGAGATTAATTCTTAGTAAATATCTAATAAAGTAAAACATATTTAAGTTTTTAATTTATTTCAACTATAAAAGTTTTTGGGCCGGAAACTCCTTTCCGATTGCACGACCCGACTCTCTCTTTTTATGGAATAACGGGGATATCCTGTTGTGCTCCAGGCACAGCTGCTAGGGAGCTCCATCGCTATGAGCAGCCAGACTTCAAGCCCCTACCAAGAGCGGATAATCTCAAAAACAGTGTTCCCTTCAGAAAGTGACTCTGACCAGGGACTTTCTCAGCGACAGGAAAGGAACTTGTTCCTAGCCATAAAACCAGAAAGTGTTGTCACGAAGGTCATTCTCAACTCCCACCATCTTTTCAATTATATAATTTTAGAATATAATTAAATTTTATGCTTCGTTATAAAAATTATTAACTTTAAGCAAAAAGTTTATGTTTTAAGATATTTCTTTTAACATGATATTATTAAAGTTATACAGCTAAAATGAAAAAAATTTTTATTCATAAAAGTTTTTAATTTACTAGTATATAAAATATTTTTTAAATCTCGCTTAAAAATTTGAAAAAGTTAAACCAAAATTAAATAAAATATTGTAAGAAAAAGTCAGATATCAGGAATTTTTTTTGGATATTTAAGATTATAAAAATAAAAAATTAGTAAAATACTTGAAATTTTGGATTACCTAATATTAAAATAATTTAATAATTCTAAGACATATAAAGGAAAAATAGCAAAATTAATTAAAAGTATCTAAGATAATTAAATGAAATTTTAATAAGCTTGGGAAAGAGATTAATAAGCATTTTATTTTATAAAAAACAATTGAACTGAGAATTAAGAAAATTAAATATAAAAGAGGCTTAAATATGTATCCATAATGATTGAAATTTAAGCCTTTTTTCTTTTCTTAAGATGATTTTAGATATTAATTTATTTCTCTGAATTTTATTTAAATTATATTTAAGACTAAATTTTCTAGTTTTAAAAATAATATTAGGCTAACAGTAATAAATTAAAATGAGAATTATTTTCTAAATTTCATACAATGATATTTACAGTGATATTTCAATCATTTTGCTAGATTTTTAATCTAAAACATTTAATTTAAATAAGAAGAAACCAGAATTTCAATTTGGTTGACTAAAATTCTGGTACTAAGAAGTACCCTGTGTGAGAAGAACCGAGCAAGAATCTTGACATGAGTCAATAGGGACAAATCTAGAGGTATCATGTAACGATAATGTCAAAAATGTAAGATACTAAGGTCTCTTAGGATAGTATTTTAATCACAGTCCTAAAGAAGAAAAAATTTCAAGGCTATGCTAACATTGGGAGAGATTTAAAAAAGATGCTTTTTAAACGTAAAAAACTTATTAAAAGATTGTATGTCATATATTTAGTGAAATTTATAATCTAAATTCCTTTAGTTTTCAATTAGTATATTTAAAGATGAGCTAACAAATATAAACGATTTATTTATTAGCTTAATTTAAAATATTCTTAAAAGCATTTATTAACAAATTTATTTATATACTAGCTAATTAAGAAATTAAGAAAAGCTTATTAGATATTTTAAAGAAAAGATGAAAAAGTATGTAAAAATTATAATATAAAATGAATGTAATAAGTAGCTAATAATTATAAGAGAAATAAATTATGATAAGGATAAAAGGAAATACTAGCAACATAATTTGTTTATTTTAAAATATTTATTTGTTTCCTCACTTTTTAGTTTATTATAAATGGAATGGAGTCAGTAGAACCAAAACTTACTCTGTTGTAAATGTAGCAGGATATAAGCATACTAGTAAGAAGGAGAGAATAATTTTTTTTGTGTAGAAAACTATTAAATAGAAAGCTAAAGGAAAGAATATTAAGAGCAAATAATTTGTCAGGAATGTTAACTAAATTAGCTAGCTGGTAAAAATATGTAAGCTTTAAATCTGAAATAACTAGAAATTAATATTTAAGTAAGTGCGAATTTAAATGAAAAAGCAAAAAATGAAAAGTATAATAGGATATGGAAAAATAGAAATATTTTAGACGTAATAATAAAATTCCTAAAAAATAGAGAAATATGCAATCTACAGAAAACTGACAAATACTTTTATTAGTTTAAATTCAGTTTTAAAGCTTTATCTATACAAAAATATAGAGAAAAAGATGCGAAATATATAAAAAATAAAATAAACTTAGTTTTAAGATAATTAACTCATTCATATGTAAAGAGCTTAATGATTGAGGCATAAGATTTATCTTATAATATATGCTCATAATTTCTAAATAAATTAAATGATGTATTTATACTAAAAGACTAAAGTAGTTAATATAGAAATTAAAATATGATAGAAGAACTTGATTTATGAAATTGGCCTATAAAGAAAGTAAATTTACCCGATTTTTCTCTATGCAAAAGCTTAAAATAGTTGTTCCTTTTATTTATCGACTTAGAAGATTAAAATTTATCCTTCCTAGAAAATTTAACAAGTTTAGAAAGCCTAGAAATATATTCCTTAGATAATATAACAGGTTAGTTTTTATTAGATTATTGCATAAATAATAAATTTAAAGAATTGTAAATTTATAGCAATACAATGAATAGTGGCCTTATAACACAATATCTGCAACTAAAAGGAAATTAGATTGAGAATATTAATATAAATGATAATGATTAAATTCATTTATATATCCATTTATGTCCTAATTTAAAATAGTTAAAGCTTATTAATCCTTAAAATTTATAAGATTCTCTCCTAAATAAAATAAACACTAGAAAATTAAAAAATTTGGACTTTGAAGAAGTTTAGTTCTCATCTTAAGCTTTTTATAACTTTTTCTCTTTTTAATTCCAAAGTCTTCAATATGTTAGATTAAATGATTGTAAGCATTTCGATTAAATAAACTTAGAGTTATTGCTATAAAGCTCCCCTAATTTAGAGAAAATAGATCTAGCAAATTTGGATTAATTGTAAAAGGAAGATTATAAATTAATAGGATTGTATGGTTAAAATTTAAAAACAATAATGTTACGATCAAGTAACGAAGATTTGGACGAAGAATTGTAAATAATATTCTAAAACTGTAGAAAATGTACTCATTTATGACTTAAAGTAAAATAAATTAAAAAAGAAACTTTAGTAATTATTAGAGAAAATTGCCAATCTTTATAAAGTTTTCATTTATCTGATTGCTAAGTTAATGGAGAAAACTGAATACAAGAAATTACTTAAATATAGAGATTAAATAGATTAAGTCTTAATAACTGCTAAATATTAAATACTGATGTAATTGAGATTATAAAAACTAAACAAAGATTAACATTTCTGAGCTTGTAAGAAAATAAAAAAATAACATAGGAGCTTTTCCTATTTAAGATGAGAATGGTAATAATTTTCCATTATACACTAGTTTAAAAGAGTTATATCTTCGAGATTGCATTCTTATATAAAAATAATAATTATTATACTTAAAGTAGAAATTTAGTAAAATTAAAATAATTTTAAATTGGTGCACTAGGAGTCAAGAGTAGGATAATGTTGATTTTGATTTTTGATAGATTTCAGAAAGCTAATTTAAATATGTAAATAAATTTACTTTTAAGCTTTTCTTACTATTTATTTTTCATTTTTTATAATTGCCTGGTCTCTTTAGTTATTTTCTTATTTAAATTTTATTGAACTTAAATAAAATTATTATTAAGGAAATATAAATTAGGAAGACAAAAGAATTTTAAAAAAGAGTTGAGAGTGAATAAAGTAGCAAAATTTAGACTTAAAGAGGGAAAAAATAAATTTTTTATTATTGTTCTATGAATTTAGTTTTGATTACTTTTTTTAATTCTATTCGTTATTCAAAAAGTGAGTAGATTCATATTCTCATAACTCTATTAAATATTACATAATCAAGATATTTGACTAATCCTCTTTAGTAATTTTCTTAAGGATATTTTTATAGATCTTATAAATTATATACCATTTAAGAACGATAAAAGAATAAATGTTTATATATTTAGTAAACAAAAGGAACATTCTTTTTAAATAAAATATTTAGCTATAAGTAGAAGAAAAAGAAAGCTAAATAATTAGATAGTAAGCAATAATAAAATTACAATAGTACAAATTAAAGATCATTTAATAAAATTATTATGCTAAATGTTTTAATACTAATTATACTCTATTTATAATTAACTAACTCTAAGTTAATATTTATTTTTCAATTAATTATATAATTATCTTTAAGTTACTTAAAAATTAAAGTATTAATATTTATTTACAAAGTAAGGTTAGTTTAATCTAATAGATTAATATATTAAGTTATATAGTAGGAAATAGCATTTTTAAATATTGTTATTTATTAAAAATGCTTTAGACTTCCAATTTTAGCGAGATTGGGAATTAAATTTTTTCGGATTTTTACCTTTCTTCCCAAGTATAAGGCTAACCATATCTTTTTGATTTTATGCATTGCGGTGCTCGAACTGAATTCATTTTATTTTATTCTGCTTGATTTCTTCTTGTTTATTTCTCCATTATTCTTAAGACTATGGAATTTTCAGCACTTCCGATACAGGTGTTATGTACTTAGGAAGTAGGAGCTTTTCTTACTTATCTCTATCAATTTCCTTGGTTAAGATATTCTTAAGATTCCGCATCCATTGACGCTGCTCAAGTGTTAATAAGTTTTAGTCATTTTTTAAATTGTTGTAGCTCTCCTTTCTTTTTACTTAAGCATTCCTTCAGCTTTGTTGAGATGTGATAAAGATCATTATGATTATAAAAGAATACATTCATCTGGCATTCGTATTTAAAGATTCTTATGCATCCTGAGGATTTTTTCCTCTTAATTTCTATTAATTTCTGGTTAAAATGTTTAATTTACTATATCTCTTTCTAGATATAAGCAACCATTAAATATATTCGACGAATTTTTTAAGGGTTTTTGAAATAAGGCCGAGTGTATTGAAGTTTAGACGTTAGCTAGAGAATTGACATTTCTGGGTTTCTCCTATTTTATGGAAGTGGTATAAAAATCCTTCCTGAAGTATTTTATTTATTATTAAATAATTTTTTATTTGTTAGCTAACTATTAAATTCCAACTAAATTACTATCTCATTTTGCTTCTTAAAATTAAAAGAAATTAACAAAGAACTATCTTTTCATATGGGTTTTTTTATGTTCTTAGTTTTTAATTTATTAAGTAAAATTTTTATTTTAGAATAGTAGGGAAAAAGACAAATTATTAATAAAGAAAATAGAAAGAATTTTGTTACATTTTATTACAAAATCTCTGATCAGAATTAATAAAATAAGGATAAATTTTATCTAGAATAGCTTAATCTAATAATTACTATAGTTATGAATGCTTTACTTTAATGCTCTTATAACTAATAAACAAAATTTGCTTGCAAGTATTTAGAAAATGCTATTAAGAGTTTTATTATCCTAATAAACTGTTATAATATTTGCTTATAATCTAAAAGTTAAAATAGATAAGAGTTTCAACTGATATAAGGATCTTAAGGAATTCTATTGATATAGCTCATTAATAGCAAATTTTTATTCCAGCTTTTAAGCATAGCAAAAACATTTAATCTTTAAATCTATTTACATTGGGCTTATAATTTACTATTTAGTCTATACTATTTAAATTTAAATAGGGAAGAGCTATTATCACACCGATATACCTAAATCTCTTGGAACAAGTAAGAAGAACATTGTATGAAGACCCCTTCAAGAGATTAGGCAGATGCCAAGAGAGAATTCTAACTGTTAACATTGAAATTAGCAAATGTTAAAGATGCTTAGAACATCAGATCTAATTGAGTGACATTCCAATCCATGCCCAATAAAAGACAAGAACGACTCAAGGGATGCTCATTCGTTTGATTTTCCAGAAGTAATTTAGCAAAAATAACAATTTTAAATTTAAAGAGCTGCGTGTCATTGAATTGCTACACTCTTTATAATCGAGGTTTTTGATATTACTCAAAATTATCATATACTATGATACTGAATAATAAAATTGAAATTACACCTAGAGTAATTTAATTAAAAATCTTAAATTAAATAATTAAGCATAATCTATATATAGAAACAATTTTACATCTTTTATTATTTATTTTTTAATTTCATAAAATTATCCTAATTTGCTTTATCTTGTAAGTTTCTTTATTTATTTTAATTTTTAATGAAATTATTAATAATAATAAATGTAACTTTTATAGAAGTTAATATGATAACATAATAAACTAGAAATAAATTTTTAACTTTTATTTCACAGTTTTTTATCTACTTATTTTAATTGGTTTTCATATAGATACAATATTAAGAAATGTAGGTAAATTTCTACTTTATATTAATATACTTGTTAATTAATTATTAAATTTGAATGTTTGAAGAAAGCTAAGCTCTTGCCGAGCTTCTTTCTCTGAATGATTTCAAGTCGGACATAGTGGAGATATTCTGCTGATAAATTCCTTCAAGCAGGAACCTCAATAAATTGTGAAAGCATACTCCATGATCATAGATTTCAAATTCCAGAAGTGATCCCTTCAAGATCTCGAATCCAATCAGAGGCCTTTCTAAGGATCAAAGGAATAATAAGTAATTAAAAATAATGCTCTCACCATTCTTTTAAATAGATTCATTCATATATTTAAAAGAATGATGAGAGCATTATTTTTATGTATAAAAGTTAATATAAAAGCAACTTAAGTTTATTTAAATAAGCATGTGTGGCCGAGCGGTCCAAGGCGCTAGACTCAAGTTCTAGTGGGAGAAATCCCGCGTGAGTTCAAATCTCACCGCATGCATTTTACTATTTTATAAATTTACTTATTTAAAGAAATTTTTTCATCAAGTATTTAGTTTATGGATTAATGTAACTTATATCTGTGTAATAGCCTAATTATTTATACAGTTTTGATTACTTAATTTCTATCTAACAAACTACTCTTTTCACTAAGCATAATTATTAGCATATTCAAAACCATAAAATAAAGAATTTCATTGCATTTGCTTATAAAGGTTTTTTGTAATGCTTGCATACTAAGATATTTTCTTGACTAAAAGACTTATGAGAAAGAACAATATGATATGCTTTTTGATTTAAATTAGATTTCTATAAACAAACAAAGAAAAATAGCTGAAATAATATAAAAAGCTACTCTTAAACTTAAATTTGTTAAGTATATAGCTTGAAATAAATTAAAAGCAATTAACTAAAATTTAAATAAGAACTATTTTCATTATTTGAAGGAATAAATTCTTGATAAAGAGATTTTTGGATTTAATAAATAAAGTATTGGAGTCCAGACAAGAAATGAATTAGGAGTAAACCAAGATGCTTTGTATGCAAACAAACTGGACATAAATATAGACAATGTTAGAAATTGAAACTAATTAAATAATAGTACTAGAATAGAAAATAATAAGAAAAATAATAGTATTAATATTAGAATAAGATTAGACGAGAATTCTGTAACTAATTTTATCCGTCAGGAGGTCAAATCTACAAATCGAAGTGGTACACAATCCAAGGCGACTGAAGAAAGAGTTCTAAAGGGAGCTGGTTCCAACCAAGTTATCAAACTGGTCCTTTGAACATGAGGTTGAAAGTCCTCCAAGTTTACTAAACTCCAATTTAAACTTTTTAATTTAGTAATATATATATAAATAAAGTAGTTTTCAACCCTTAATTAATAGTTTTAATTCAATATATGATGAATTAAAAGCAAAAATTAAAAAATTGAGGAATATCGTAGAATTCACTCTCTATTGTTTATTTAATTTTTATTTAGAAAAAGGAGATGAGGTATTTTTATTACCTTCAAAGAAGAATAAATTTTGATAAGCTGTTAATAAGACTTTTAAATAAAAAGTTATAATTTAATAGATTTTTAACGCCAAAATTAATTTATACAAGTTTAGGATTAAAAACAGGTTTTATTTTCATATAATTGAATTAATTAACTAATTTAAATTATAGAAATATTAACAGGAATATTTAAATATAATTAGTTAAGATAAATTTAGTCATAAAAATATTATACAGATTATAATTATTTTTATTAATCGTTAGCAATAAAATTAATTAATATTTGATAAAAACTTCAATTAGCAACTAACTTTTTAATTAAGAAATTAATCTGCTTATATTTTATAATTAAAACTATATTATTATATAATCTTATTTTAGTAAATTAAGATAAATTATGAACATTTTTTAATTCAATTTTCCTTTTATATTTTGTAAAAAGATAATAAATAATTAATAAATTAGAGTATAGAGCGCGTAGCACTCTCGTGTGTGCGTAGCTCTTTAAATTAATTTTATTTAATGTCGAAAATAAATTTTATGGGTCCTTGTTTTCTCTTCCTGCAGTACGTCCCTGTAATTTTTTTCTTCCAAAGCATAGTATGCAATATGAGATTACGGGTATAACTTTCCCCGACCTATTATGAAGAAAATTTCCTCCTAGCATTCAGAGTTCTCCAACTTGTTGAATCTTCCTTCTCTTGTTATTGGTTTCTCTTCCTCCGATTTATCCTCCGACCGCGCTTATTTTTAGTTACCTTGCTGGACCTCCAAGCAGCATCCAAAGGAAAGGGTTTTCTACCCTATTTAAAAATTTATATATATAATAATAATAATATATACTAATTGTCAATGTAAATGTTTACCTTCTTCAGGGATTTCAACCTGATTGGTGCGGCCCATTAAGTTTTACGTGGCAGGTTCCACAACTTTTTTTGTTTGCTTGTAAAAAGAAATGAATAAAAAATTGATTGAAGGTAAAAGTAAAAATAACTAAATAAAAAGTTAATAAATTAAAATGATAAATTATGTATTTCTTTTTCTTATTAAGAATGCAATTTTAATTAAAGCATTTTAAGAATGAAGTTTGATTATAATTATAAAAAATATAATTCAATTAGTCAATATTAAAATATAAAAAATTAAAAGAATAAATGCTCTCTTAAATTATTTATACTAATTAATAAAGGAACTAAAATTAAATATTGTAGCATAAATATTTATATTTATTATTATTTATGATATTTAAGTATTAAATGTTATAATTATTTAGATTTAAAATATTATTTAAAAGAATAATAGACATTTTTTTATAATATATTAATTTCAATTAAAAAAAGTTCTTAATTAGAATTTTCTTGAATAATAATAATTATAATTAAAAAGAAAAAAGAAAAATTAATTTTAAATTTTTCTAAAAACATAAAATTTGAAGTAATCTGTATTATGTTTATGTTATTTATAGATAAACAATAAATAAGATAATTGAAAAGATGATGGGAGCTGAGAATGACCTTCGTGACAACACTTTCTGGTTTTATGGCATGGAACTAGTTCCTTTCCTGTCGCTGAGAAAGTCCCTGGTCAGAGTCATTTTCTGAAGGGAACACTGTCTTTGAGATTATCCGCTCTTGGTAGGAGCTTGAAGCCTGGCTGCTCATAGCAATGGAGCTCCCTAACAGCTGTGCCTGGAGCACAACAGGATATCCCCGTTATTCCATAAAAAGAGAGCGTCGAGTCGTGCAATCGGAAAGGAGTTTCCGATCCAAAATTTTTTTAGTTGAAATTAATTAATTGAATCATTTTTTGTATCTTGAACAATAACAATAATATATGATGACATTTGGCTTTTCACGTATTGGTTATAAAAAGGTTCAAAGATCATATTAAGATTCGTTGAAACTGTCAATTTTTTCTACAGACTCATATTCTTGAAATCAAATCTGCTGCTAAAAATCTATCCTTTCTTTACCGTTGGGTATTTTTGAATCTCAGTTCCCACCAAACATTTTTTTGTTCTTCTTCTTTGAACATCTACTATTTATTCAAGTAATTTTTCTCCATCAATCGTTTTTCTTCTATATAGCTCACCTTTATATATATAATACACTTTGATTAGTTTTTTTTCAGAATTTTTTATTATTGAACTTTTTAAATTTATGATTTCTCTAACAGTTCTTTTTTATGTTCCACAGAGTCCGCACATAATTGGTCTTCTTTTATTTTTTATTAGCTAACAATTATTTTTATGTTTGAATAATATTTAAATTTGATTATTCAATCTCCAATTAATTGTTTATAGCTTTTATCATCACTTGCTTGTAGTTTATTTAATTGATATTTCGAATTTCTTATATTTTTTTATGTTCTTTTAATTGCTTGATTAACAAAATATGTTGAGGCTTTTAATTTCAATTCTGTGTTCAGTATTTTATTATCGTTTTGGAGTTAGTTTATTTTTATATCTATACTATTTATTTGCTAAATTGTTGCTGCATTGCGTCCTTAAGTTTTTATTCTCACTCTATAAGGAAAAAAAATTCAATTAAGGTATCTTATTGTTAGCTGGAATATTGATTTTAGGTTAGTTGTTTCTCTGCTGTCATTTTTATATAATAATTGCACTCTCTTGCATAAAATATTTAAAAAAATTTATCTTTCCTGTATTTAAGTTTTAATTTTAACTTTTTATTAGCATAGTTAAATACTTCTTTTATTTTTATAAGTCATCTTATTTAAAAGAAAACACATTTAAATTAAATTTTCACAAATAAAATTTTAATTTTTTTCCATATTTTACTTTATAGGGTTTGTCCCTTAAATTTTTTTACATTCCTTTATTTATCAAAAAAACTTTTACCTAGTCATTGTAAAATAATAAAACTTGTTTATTTTTGTTTTACAAATATAAAAAATCTATAACTACTTATATTTTTAGCATTTTTTATATCTCATTTTCGTAAATTTTAAGTATATTATATCTTTTTTAAATAAATATTAGAAAATAGTTTTGACTGATTTATTTCATGCTTTTTAAGTTTCAACATAAAATAAATCGCTAAAATATTTAATCATTTTAACACATTTAAAAATATTTATTTTTAAGATCTCAGCAAATATACTATTATCAAATGCTTATTCTATTTCTGTCAATATTACTTCTTTATTTAAATTATTTTTAATATTTATAATCTATTTTAGAAATTTCGAGTGTTAGCAACTTAAAATTTCTTAGTTTAAAAAATGCATTTTAATATAAATGCGTTTCTATTTATGTGTTATGCTATAATAATTACAAATATACATTTTGCAAAGATTTAAAACTGAAATAAAAAGAGAAAATAAAGCATAATATCTATACATTTAAGCAATTTATTTAGTAAGATTATAATTTTATTTAATAAATGAAGCAGTAAGTTCTTAATATAAAGTATGTTTAATATTTAAATTAGTACCAATTTTTTCCAATAAATAACTAAAATTACAAAAATATAAATTTTATTTAGACTTTGAAATGATTATTAGATGAACAAATAAATAGATTTAAAATTAAATAAGTAGTACTAATGTTATATAATAAGAGATGCTTCTTTATTTTTTAACTTGGAAATTATATATTTTAACTAAATTTTATATTATTATTAATTTCAGTATAAAGATTGAATTTTTTAAAATTAATTCTTCATCAAATAAAATGGAATTTAGTGGCTTCAAAAGAGGTAACTAAAACAAAAGATTTTATAAAAAAAACCGAAAATGAAATGCTCAATAGAACGTAAAATTAGAAGATTAACTTAGTGGTGATTAGTGATCTGAGAACAATTTTTAAGAAATTAATATAAATACTCTCGTTATGAAATCTTAAGCAAAGTAATTTGTTAAATATAATTTCCAAACTTAAGAGTAATTACCAAAGTTTTAAGAACTAAAAAATAGAGATATAGTTGCAGTCCATTTAAAAAAGTTATTATTAGAAGATTAAAGAAATGAGATTGAAAAATAGTTTGATATATTTAGATAAAATATAAATGATTTTAGAGATACTAAGCTACTTTAAAGAGGTGATGGTAGAATTCATGATGTTATAGATCCTTCTTTACATATCCCTAAATATCACTGAAGCTGGGTTCCTGCTGATTTCTAAATTTAAAATGGATAGTGCATTTGTACTTCTGAAATTCCTGGAGTATAACCTGAAAACGAATAAATTTATGAAATAGTTTGCAAACTTCTAACTTAATGTATCCCATATTTCTAACTCTTTTCTCCTTAATACTAGTTTTAAGAAGGTTCGAACTTTTAAATAATAGTAAAAAGTTTATCTTATTAGTTATAAACCAATTAAAGTTATAGAGGAGTATGACATAGAGAAGGACTAGATGAAAACATAATAGCAGTAGCAATTTACTATTACTAAGTTTCAGAAATATTTCAAAAGAGTTAAAACATTTTAAGAGTAGGAAGTATGAAATAAAATTAAGAGATATAGGATATTTTAGAGTTTTAAACTGATTAAAATGATTTATTAATTTTCGATAATACCTAGCATTAACATATGCTTAGTGAAATAAAGAATACTGAAAATGAGATGGCTGAGAGATAGTTAATAGCTTTCTTTTTGATAGATCCATTGAATCCTATAAAATCAGCTAAGGATTTTCCAAACGTTTAATGCAATAATTTTTAAAAAGCAAAGGAAAAAAGAAAATAATTTAAAGAGAAAAGAGCAAATGCATCTTATGAAATATTTGAAGAAAAAAAATAGAGTTCAATCTTGTAAGAAGCACACTAGATTAATTTGAATAAAAATTAGGCCTCAGAAGAAGAAAGAAAATTCCGAGGAATTAGAGGTGAGTTCAAAATCAGGCTTTATGATTGAAAAATTAATTTACATTATAGCAAAAAATAATATACTAAAGTGAAATAAAAAATATAAAAAATAATGTATAATTCCCCCTAAAAATTATAAAATAATGAACATATAAAATAATCTCTTAGTGAATTTAATGTTTATAATATTATTTTTATTTCTCCTATATCTTTTTTAAAACCTTTTCTATAAAAATTTGAAGAGACACTTTAAACTAACTTTTCACAAAATTTTTAAAGTGGGTTTTTAGATAATTTTTTTAATTATTTTAATTAAATTTAGATTAAATAATTGATTATCAACTTCAAAAATAAAGCTTAATTAGAATATTTTGCATATATCTAATAATTTATTTATTTCATGGATAGTTTACTATAATTTGTCTTTCTAGCATGAATTCTTCTGCTATAAAATTTCTATTAAATTCCCTAGTAAAAATAAAAAAAATTGAGAATAATTTTATAATCCATAGAACTTCTTTCTTTTTATAATAAATGAAAGTTGAAAATATTAATTAATTAAGCTATAAATCTCCTTTTATAACCTTAAAATTTAGTTATTTAAGTTTAATCTTATTTGAATTATAAAAAGATTCTAATTATGTTTTCATCTTTATATATTTGTTCTTATATTTATTAGTTAAATTGAGAAATTTAATTTTTATAAAAAAACAGAATTGAGATTTTGGTATAGTTTAAGATCTTTAATTTAGTGACCTTAGGTTCGAGTCTCAGTTTGGAAATTTTTTATTTTATAAACTATGATGTAATAATAAAAGAGTTTCACATTCAAGATTTTAACCTGGGCCTTTCAGGCGAGAAGTGAATATCTTAATCGCTTGAATATTGAGGATTTATTTAATAGTAATAAAGAGTATTTAATAAATTTAAAAATGAGCAAGTTAGAATTATTTTTTAAAGAAATTAATAATCAGAAAATCTACAGATGATTAGATAACATTTGCAGATATTGATTACTTATAAATTCACTTAGAAAAAAAAGGCAAAGTTTTCTATAAAATGTATTCATTTTTGAAGAATAAGTTTTAAAATTTTAGATTCGTTAGCAAACAAAAACTTCATTAATTTTTTCCTAAAAATTTAAATAAAAGTAAAATAAAATTTGATTCTTAAGGTTATTAATGTTTGTTTATTAAACTCAAATATTTAAATTTTAATCTTTGAAGCAAACAATATTTTCTAAATTTTATTTAATTAGATATATAAAAATATTTTTATTTATAAAGAAGTTTGATTAAATAATTTTTTATAATACATATCAATTTATCTTTTAGAACAAAAGTCAGAATTAATTTTTTTTTAATTTATATTCAATTTCTTAATAAAGCTTAGTATCTTGAAAGTTAAAAAACTTATAATTAGAGAGTAAATAGTTTCGCTTAACTTTTATTTAGTTATCTATTCTTTTAGACTACAAAAACTTTAGTACTTTTTAGGATTTATATAGCAATAATTTTAATTTGTTTGTTTTCCTACATTAAATAAAAGTTTTTAATTATACTATTAAAACTAAAATTACTAGGATTTTTTAAGTATATTTCTAAAGAAAAATTAAAAACTAAATATTTAAAGCATTATAAAGTGAACAACTAATAATTGAAAAGATGGTGGGAGCTGAGAATGACCTTCGTGACAACACTTTCTGGTTTTATGGCATGGAACTAGTTCCTTTCCTGTCGCTGAGAAAGTCCCTGGTCAGAGTCACTTTCTGAAGGGAACACTGTCTTTGAGATTATCCGCTCTTGGTAGGGGCTTTAAGTCTGGCTGTTCATAGCAATGGAGCTCCCTAGCAGCTGTGCCTGGAGCACAACAGGATATCCCCGTTATTCCATAAAAAGAGAGCGTCGAGTCGTGCAATCGGAAAGGAGTTTCCGGTCCAAAAACTTTTTTAGTTGAAATTAATTAATAAAATGAACAGCTCTCTCCTTTAGATTGTCTTAAATCATCAAAATAATTATTAGTTAATTTTACTTAGTAAATTTACATTCTTGTTATATGCTTTTTAAATATGATTTACTATATTTATTTAAAATAATGAGAAAAGAAATAGTAAAATTATTATATATTTATATAGATAAATAAAAGAAAGATTAAAACTAATTAATTTAAGTTTCCATATTTCATACTTTATAAATTAATTAACCGATTTACTATCATGCTTTTGTTATATTTTATAGGTTCTTTCTATAAATCAGATTTATTATACAAGAAGTATTTCCAGGATGTTTTGCATATGCGGATGATATAGCATTGGTAAGTGAAATGGAAAAGAAGGAAGATGTTATATATGCACTAGTGAAATGAGCAGGAAAATATAATTTGAAAATAGCAGATAAGACGAAATGAATGGTATGAAAAACGGAGGAAAATAAGGAATTAATGAATATTAGCAATACAATTGAAATAGGTTAATTATAAATATAAGGGTAAAAGAATTTTAATATCTTAGACATATAATAGAAGAGAATATTAGTTATCTTAAATATATGGATAATAGACTTGAGATAGCGTAAAAGATACAGGCATGGGCAATAGGAAAAATAACAATAAATAAGGGATTGACTCCGTTTAATGCAGGAATGATAATAAAAGCGTTTGTGAATTCAGTTTTCAGTTATGGTACTGAAATGGTTCCATATTTTGAATAGTTTATTGCTAAACAAACAATGGAATAGTTAGAATTTCTATAGAGAAGATCACTGAGAGCAATAATGGATGACCCATTTTGTGTGCAAAATGAGATTTTGGAACACGAATTGCAATTTATGAAGTTTAAACATTATTTATGATAAAAAACATTAAGGCTAAGAAGTAAACTAATAGGTAATCAAGGGAAAACATTGGATGGGATAATGTTTGAGATAAATAGAGAAGAGAATTTTATATTTGAATAATATTGTACGTTAATAAAAGAAGAGATATAAATCAAAGATGTAGAGCTGTTTATAGATGACAGAAACAATAATAAAACAGGGAAAGAAAACATTAGTAAAAAAATATGAGAATATCGTATAAATATGGAAGACAGATAGAGAATGGATTAAATGGTAACGACATGATAATATAGAGTGTATTGATTTGATGAATATATTAAAGGACCAGCAAATTATCTAAGATATAACAAATACAGAAAAGATGAAATATGCTATATTTTTAGACTAAGAGCAAGATGCAATGGAAGTCAAGATTGCTTGAAAGAAAGACATTTGGTGGAAAAAAGCGAAAGCCCGATGTGCAATAAATCAAAAGAAGATGAAAGACATATAATAGAAGAATGTGAAGAATACAGTGATGGAAGAGAAAAGTGCATAAGAAATTTAGAAGAAATGTAATTAAATTGAATAGGACTTTAATTATTCGATGTAGTATGAGGTACGGCTAAATTCGAAAATTTATAAGAAAATAAGAAATAAAACATAGAATATAAGTAGATTAAATAGTAAAAGACTATATAAGTACAATTTTAAAGCAGAGGAAAAAAGGATATCAAGAAGGAATAATTGATCGAAAGAAAGAAATTGGAAAAGATTATAGGGCTGGAAAAGGATAATTCATTTGAATATATAAAAACTTAATAAAAAGAAAAAGATATAGAAATAATAATGAAATGGAAATATAAGATAAAATTCAAAAGGCTTATAGTGAGGGAATAGTAAAAAGAAGAATAATAAATAGTGAAATACTGAAGTAGAAGGAAGAAGAAGAATAACAAGAGATTGACGAAATAATAGAGGAATATTTATTACTACAAGGGATCTTGGAGGAAGAATTTGTATTCAATTGACTTTTTATAGTGCTGCGCACCATTGTGGTGCTACGCGCACTTTAATCAAAGTTTTTTTAATTTTATTAAAGTTAGGATTAATACCTTTTTTTTCAGTGGTATATGTAATAATCTGAATATATATAGAGGTAAAAGAAAAAGATTTAAATAAAATTAAAAAAATAATTTGTGTTTATCATTTAAAGAGAAATATGAAAACTCTATATATGTGAGATAGCTAATAAATTATAAAGGCAATAATAATAATTTATTATTCCTTTCTAAATCAATAAATCTAATTTTTATTAAAAAAGATATAAAATAACTTAATAGGCTATTGAGTAAGAATATTAAATATATATTAAGGTATTAAAATAATAAATTGAAAATAATTTAATTATATTAAATGAATATTTAACTATTATCATCATATTATTTTTTAATGATAAAGCCAAGTTATTATTTATGTAAATAGTAATAGGATTTTTTCTATCTTATTTAAAATTACTTCGAGATAAACAAATAAATAAGATTATAGAACGCGTAGCACCTCAATGGTGCGCAGCTCTTTAATAAAGATCTTTAAAGTTAAAAAAATTCCTTACAGAAATCTTCCACAGTGCTAGCATTCCCTTGTGCTTTTTGTCTTCATTAGGACCGCTATTGGAATGCTACTCTAAGAGACCTTAGTATCTGGCATCTTTCATCATTAATGCTAAGTGATACCTCTTTGATCTTATATTCTCTTCTTTTGGTTAGATCTTCACCTTTGGGGTACTTCTTGGTACCAGAGTTTAAGTAAGTTTCAGTTAGAGGATTACTCCTCTCTATTTATTTATATAAATATAATAATAAAATAATAAGAAGATAAAAAAGTTTCAATACTTTGAGTTTGGGAAATAATTGCACTACTTATAGTTATATTTCATGCGAATTATGTTAAGTATAAGAGTTTATGTAAATTCATAATTAACCTCTAGTTAATCTTCCTGCTCCTGTTTTCTATATTAGTTCTAAATTGTGTTCTCGCATTTTTCTATCTCTCTTCTTACTTTCAATTTTTTTCTTATTTATTTTTCGCATAATCATTAATAAAGAAACGAAGATTTGGACGAAGAATTGTGAATAATATTCTAAAATTGTAGAAAGAGAACTCATCTATGACTTAAAGTAAAATAAATTAAAAAAGAAACTTTAGTAATTATTAGAGAAAACTGCCAATCTTTACAAAGTTTTCAAT
This sequence comes from Loxodes magnus, assembly GCA_946699065.1. Taxonomy (NCBI): domain Eukaryota; phylum Ciliophora; class Karyorelictea; order Loxodida; family Loxodidae; genus Loxodes; species Loxodes magnus. Next base: position 237,965 of record CAMPDV010000362.1, read on the forward strand.
TATCTGATTATTTAGTTAATGGTGAAAATTGAATACATGAAATCACTCATATATAGAGATTAAGTAGATTAAGTCTTGAAAACTGCAATTTATTTAATTCTGATGTAATTGAGATAATAAAAGCATATTAAAGATTATAATTTTTAAGCTTATTTAGAAATTAAAATAATACATTTGAAATTTTTCCTTTTTAAGGCGAATATGGTAAAGATTTTCCATAATACAGAAGTTTAAAATAATTAGATTTACGAGATTACAATCTTATACAAGAATAACAAACAAAAACATTGAGTAGAAATATAAAAAAATATAATATATTTTAATTTTAGCTTTAAAGATCAAGAATAGGAGAAAATAGATTTTGAGTTATAAAAATTTTGAATTTTAACTTAAATAAACTAGTTTATTTTTTTATTTTTTGCAATAACTAATTTTCCTTTCTTACAATTAATTTTCCCTAAATTCATTTAATATTTTTGTTAATTTGAATAATAAATAATATTATAGAACGTCTAGTACCTCAATGGCATGCAGCTCTTTAGCAAGGATCTTTAAGTTAAAAAAATTCGTTTCTAAAGTCTTCCACATTACTAACATTCCTTTGTGAATCGTGTCTTCTGAAGGGCCGTTATCAGAATGGTCCCTAATTGACCTTTGTTTCTGGCATCTTTCATTATTAACGCTGCTTGATGCCTCTTCAATCTTAGCTTATTTTAATTTTTACCAAGATTCTTGCTGGTTCTTCACCCATGGATATTTCCTGATATCAGAATTTAAGAAATCTCAGTTGGAGAATCACTCCTCCTTATTTATTTTTTATATATAATAATCTATTGATGATAAAAAGCAGTGAACTAAATCTTTAACAATAGAGAATACTAAATAAATTCATCTTTTACTTTTATAACTACTAGAAGTTATTCTGATCTCATTGATTTTAATTTTTCCAACTTTAATAATCTTTATTAAATAACTACGTGCCATTGAGGAGCTAGACACTCTATAATCTTATTTATTTATAATAATAATAAAAATAGTAAACTTAAAGTCAAAAGAAGTTTGCGTTCCCAGGAATCTAAACCAGGTTCTCGCTGCCAGTTTTTAACGTGGGGAAAATCATGATCAAATTTTTTATTTGGGAGGTAATCACTATGATAATCTCCTTGATCCTTTGATAGTCTTCTTCTTGAATACTCCATAATGAGTTACATATAGTCTTTTAAGTTCTCTTTACGTTATCTAGTCTTTCTTTCTTTTTAGTTACTTAAAGCTTTGGCAGGTTTTAATTAAATGTTTCTTTGAGTGATAGAATCAGCATCTTCTATATTTGATGATTTTAGGCTTGAATTCAGAGTATAAGTAATTCTCTATCTTTTCTATTCTATTCTAGTTATTAGATTCTATTATTATTTTAATTCTTATTAATTCTTCTATGCTTATTAATCTTATTCAATATCCATTATGTCAACTTTGCTCGATCTAGATTAAGATTATAGTCAGAGTTGTTCTTTAGTCACTACTTGACTTTGTATCAGTTAGCTCCTTCAGCAGTTGGTTTCCTAATTAAGTCCTTCAATTTTATTTAGGAGTTCTCTTATCTTCTCGTAAGATTAAATATTACCTCATCCTGCTTTTAGAAACTTTTCTTCATAAATCAAACTTAATTACTTAAAGATTCGATTGCATCAACATCTTACTCCTCAGTATTCCCTTAAAGGCTTTTCCTTTTACCGATGGAGAAGAGTCAGGATCTGTAATCTTTTTTATTTGAATTTACATTTGTCTTTATGCAAGTTTCCTTGCTTTCTTTACTTCAATTTTCTTTTGCTTTCTTTCCATTTTTTCTATATTATTATTATATTATTTATTTATTACTTATATATTTACTATTCAAATTAACAAAAATATTAAGTGAGTTTAGGGAAATTAATTGTTAGAATGGAAAATTAGTTAATACAAAAAATAAGAAAATAAGCTAGTTTATTTAAGTTAAATTCATACAAGTTTTATAACTGTAGAAGAAGATTAATGAAATAAGACAGATAAAAGATAAAAGAAAAGAATGGAGTAATTGAAGAAATTTCCTTTAAATTATAATAACTAAGCATATTTAATTATATTAAAAGATATTAAAATTTTCCTTACTAAAAGGCATCAATAATAAAATTGAAAAATCAAAAGTTAAAGTTATTTTTTTAAAGTTAGGTTTTGTAATAATTTAAATTAAAATAACAACCACTAATAAATTTTGCTTAAGCAAATATGGGATTTCAAAATAATTGTAGAGAGTGATTGTATGAGATGTATTTACTAAGTTTATTAGATAGAAATTAAATATTTTCTAATAAGGAGGGTATAAAAATAAGATATATCAATAAGTAATTGATTAAATAAAGTTTTAGTAATAAGAAGATAATAAGTAATTACTAGAGGGCTGTTCTATTTTATCATTTAAAATAGTAACTTAAAACGTAATAAGTAATAACTTGGCTATAGGATTAAAGAAAATACAAAAGAAACTAATTATAAAAAGTTAAAAAAGAAGATAAATGCTTCTTTTATAAAGCTTAAATATGAATACTTAAGACTAAATTTAAGGTTAATCAGTTATAAAGATTTTTGCAATATAAATCAGTGATAGTATTCTAAGCTATATGATTAATTTCATTTATAAGATCAACTAAATGAAAATATTATGAGCTTATTAGATTATCATTTTTTGTAGTCATATTGCAATAAAAATTTAGTTAGTGAAATAACTTAAAGATATAATCTACTTAAATCTTCATTGCTTTTAAAATACTTTTAATCATCCAAATTTATCTTTCACATTTTAAAAAGTTCATAGGAAATGTATATAAAAAGTGAAAGAGATATGAATAAACATCAAGTGTCCATTAAAATAGAAGAATTTAAGGAGTATCTTTATAATAAATGTATTTCTTATTTCTTTTTTGATGCTAATAGATTTGATTTAAAAATGGTTGAAGGTTTCAACTCTGGCTTCTATACCACCTCTTCCTAAGCCAAAAAGGAAGGGAGAAAGCAAGAAGCCAAGTCTTAACAATCTTAACAATCTTCTCTATCACAACCTTAACCAACACTGAACTAACAATCTGGAATCTAACAAAACGAACAAAAGCCAACCTTGAAGAATATACACACGGAAACTCCAACCTCAAGCGAGAAACCGAGGAAACAGATGAAATCTGTTCTCCACCAGGAGGTATCAGAGTTCAACCCTTCTGGCCAGATGAGCATGCAGTAGCTCATCAAAGTGGTACTGAACCTCTAGGAAGAGGTCAAGAGATTTAAGAAGAACAATGATATGCTGATGGCAAAGCTAGACCTAGCAGAAGGAATTGAGTCAAGACTTATGTCCTAGGAAAGAGATCTTAATGCCTTTTGGAATATCTCACAAAGTCAGACTAGCAAATCCTAAAATTAGCTTTAGAAACAGACTGAATTGGATAACAGACTCGGAAAAGTAGAAGAGAAATTGTAAAATTTTAAGAAAGAATAAAGCGAAACTGGAGCTATACAAATGGAAATCGAAGCCTAGAAAGAGCAAACAAATCAAGGAAACTAATTCAAAATAAAAAAGAAATGTTTCTGCTGTGGAAGTGTAAGACATTTTTATCAGAAGTGTTAGAAATTCTAATAGAAATAAAGAAACTATTGGATAAAAGAACAACAAAAGAAGAAAAAAGAAGAAGCAAGAATGAAAAGAATGTATTGCAACCTGAATGGTTCAATATACAAGATCAAGATGGAACCATATCAAGTAAAAGGAAGGGAAACCTGGAAAAACCCAAGTTCCCAATCTCGCTAAAATTGGACGTCCCAAACATTTATATTTAACAGCAGGGACCATGAACTACTGTCCTCCTGACGGGGTTGGAAATCCCTAAAACGGAAAACTAAAAATTAATATTATTATTATTATAGATTTGATTTATATCTATTTTAAAGTTTACCTTTTTTATTATATATTTATAAAACTAGTATTTTTAGACTGTTTAATCAAATAAATTTATTAAATGTTATCTAAGAAATAAACCTAAATTAATATCGATAGAAACTAACTTTACAATATATTTTTTATTTTTATTAAATAAAGAAAATTATTTAAGCAAGAGAATCAACCTTGGAAAGAATAGCAGATTTAGACAACTAATATTTAAATCAAATTGAAACTCAAACTACTAATAACAATTTTAATTAACTCAAGAGGAAACATTAAAAAGATAATAATAATGTAATTCCACCAGCTAAGCGCTCAATGTAGTAGGAATTAAGTTTGTAAGAATCTGATAAAATAATAAGAGAATTCAACTTTACGGCTCTTTAACTTTTAAATTTTATTAAATAAGGAACATGAAGAAGTTACAAGCTTTAGTAACAATATGCTAAGAGCACTCACTATACCAAATGAGCTGAAAATAATTACTTTTTACCTATTTTCAAAAAAAGGAAGTAAATGTGTCTGTAGTAATTGAAGACCAATAATTCTATTGAATTGCTTACTTAAAATATATGATAAAGCATGAACTTAAGACTATATAATTTAATATATGAAAGAAATATAATTAATCAAACTTAATTTGGTTTTGTTCGGAAAACATCTACATCATAACAAATTTGAACAATTTAATAGATTATTGACTTGCATTGTAGATGGCCATAAAAAAATAGTCAATTGCTACTCTAATAGATGTGAAAAAATGTTTGACAGTATATTAAGGTAATTGCTATTTGACCATCTAAGAAGACTTAGATTACCTCTGGGATTGATAATGGCACTTGAATCTTTTTATGAAAATATTGATGATAAATTTCTTATTGATGGTAATATTACAAAATCGATTGGGTTAAGAAACGGGGCATTGTAAAGAAGTAGTCATGGGCCTGTACTTGCAGTACTTATTATGATATTTTAATTAGATATTTAGAAGAAAAATAATATAATGTAGGTATAATATCTGTTAGAGCAATTTTTAGGTTCGTGTCTTTGATGATGACTTAATTGAGTTTTCTATTCCATAGTAAAATGTATAAAAATTTCTCAACGTCACTAAAAAATATTCCCTGAAAAAAAAACTAAATATAAATGTGGAAAAATGTGAAGTAATTTAGTTCTTAAAAAAGAAAGAAAAGAGAATTTAAATAAATTTAAATGAAAATTGAATTCTTATTGCTTAATAGGATGAAATTACATATCTTAGATAAAGATTGGGAAATAAATAAAATTAAAACTATATTGCGTAAGCAAAGTATCTGACTTCAGAGTAGCAGTTTTGAAAGCATTAGCAGTTCTCTCTAATTATGGATTAATATCATCGCTCAAATTTAAACACTTTGTAGAACTTTTATTTTGACCAAAATAGAGTATGAAAGTGATATAACTCCTTGAAGTATCATGTCAGGACTTAAAGGAATGAAAATTTAAATTACTAAACTACAAAGACTCATTTCAAGGAAAGCATTTAAATCTCCTTAATCAACATCAATGAATCTAATTTCAATAATCTTAATTGACTTCCGTTTACACACATGACAATAATAAAATTAAAGCTTTTTTATTTTATATTAGAATAAATCAGTAGAAAAAATCTGAACTCTGATATAGCATTCTTGTTCTCTAAATGCAAATAATACAATTTATCGTATATGAAATACATAATTAAAAGCATAAAATAATACAAAATTGATATTGTAAGCGTGACAAACCTAAAGATTTTAATTAGCATATTATTCTAAGAGTGAAAGCAAATTTTTTAAAGATGCCTACAGATTATTGATATATGTAATATATTTAAACTAATCAAAGTGTAATTCCTTAAATAGCTTACACTAAATTTAAAAGACATCGAATATTAGACATAATTTCTATTTTCAAACTGAGGACATTCACCTATAACTTCTAATACGAATTTAGTTTGCGTCACATAAACACATTAAATTGAATTGATTGTGCATGTGGTTTAGCTCATGATGAACTTGATCATATATTTGAATGTACTTTATATAAAGATTTCTTTTAGGAATATCTAATCGAAAAATATTTAATGACAAAGATAATAAAAAACTAATTCTGTACGACTAAAATTATATTAATTCATACTTTGTAAAAAGTAAAATCCCTAAGATTGAAAAATACATCAAAAACTTTCGTCAAAAATTGCTTAAAAAAGGATATAAATTTAAAAATTTAAAGATTAGAAAAAAGATAAATTAATGGGAGTAAAAAATATAATTTAAGAAAGAAACTTAAGTAATTAATATCCAAAAAATAATTAAGAAGTTAATTGAAAATAAGAAGAGAGAGGGAAATGTGAGATCACAATTTGATCTAATATAGAAAACAGGAGCAGGAAGAATTAACTTGAGGCTAATTATAAGCTTACATAAACTCTTATACTTAACATAATTCGCATGAAATATAACTATAAGTAGTGCAATTATTTCCCAAAACTCAAAGTATTGAAACTTTTTTATCTTATTATTATTATCACTATAAGATTAAAATTATTTTTTTACAATTTTTACTACTTTCCTAATCCTTTTTCTAAACATAAATAAAAAATATAGCCTTTTACTAGATATAGTATATATTAAAATTAAAAATATTTTGTTTATTTAATCAATTTAAAATCAATAAAATAATAAAATTTATTAAAATAGATATTATTTTAATGCTTATAATTAAGCAGTTTATTAAGCTCTTATTTATATTAATACATTTATTTTAAATCTATTTAAAGTTAAATATTTTAATTTCATTCTTATCTTAAAAATTAATGAAAAATTAATATTTTTTAATTATTATATTTTATTAATATTTCCATATAACAGCAATAACAGTAACGAATTATAGGTTACCGCCTTTTATTAGGGTTATCAATGAGTAAATGCTTAGAGTAATTGAAATTAATTTCCTTTACAAAAATACTTATCCGGTCTTCCTCAGTTTTGTACTATATTATAACAAATCTATTTTTATTATTTTCTACTATTTTGATTTAGCTATTTAACTGAAATGCGGATTAGTTTCGAATATTTATTAATACCGATGTATTTAGATTTCTACAAACATAGTAAGCAAATCTCTCAATTCAGTAATTTAAATATCTAAATATTATCCTCAAAAGTAATAACCAATTTACAATTAATTAAATATAACTTTTAAAAATCTCTCTTTCCAGCTAGACGACCAAGGGCACTCTCTTAAGCACATAGCGCAGGTATCCTGTTGCTTAATTCAATAAGTTTTGGCCAGGGGTTCCATAACTAAGAACCGACAGGCTTAAATCCGCTAGCAAGAGCGGATAATCGGGAAGGTTTTGCTCACTTACTGAGATTGACTCTAGCCAGGGACCTTCTTGCGGATATAAACTTGACGTTATCCATAAGATTAGAAGGTTTTATCAGAGATTCAGTCTCAGCTTCCGTCATCTTTTTAATTATCCTAATTTTAAATTATTTGAGCATGCTTTTATTATAATAAAAATAGAAAAGAAAAATATGTTACCTATTTAGAATAAGAACGAGATGTAATGGGAGCTAGAATTGCTTAAAAGAAAGACACCTAGTTATGACAAGTGAATGCCCCTTTGTAACAATGCAAGAGAAAACGAAAGGCATATCATAGAAAACTGTTCGGAATACAAAGAAGGAAGATAATAATGTATCTGAAATCTTAGAGCAATAGGAGTAGAGAGATAAGGAATGGGACTATTTGATATAATATGAGGAGCGGCCAAATTCGAGAAATTCATTAGAACCTGAGAAGAGTAAAAAAGAGCAAAGCTGATTTGATAATAAAAGATTATATCAAAGATATATTAGTAAAAAGGAAAAGAGGATATTTAGAAAAGAAAATTGAATGAAAAAGAGAAATAGGAAAATACTATAGAGCAAGAAAAATATAATTTTTATGAGTGTATAAAATCTTGACCAAGAAGAAAATAATTAGAAATTAAAATTAGTAAGATATGTAAGAAAAAATAAATTAAGCTTGAAATAAAGATCTAATAGAACGTAGATAGATAGAAGACAGAAGAACAAGAGTTAACAATGAGGAAAGTGAGGAAGATATGTAACTAATAAGAGAAGAATTTCTATTACCTGAAGGCTTACTTGAAGAAACGGATATATATTGAGATATGTAAAGAGCTGCGCACCAACGAGGTGCTACGCGCTCTATAATCAAATTTATTTATTTATAACTATACATCGTATAAAAATTTTAATTTCTTAGAAAGCTTTTAATTTTAATATTATTTAATAATAAATAAGAAAAAAAGATATTAAATTTGAAGGTTAATGGAATTTCTTAAATAAATCTGTTAAAGCAATGTCATATTTCTTATTTCTAGATGAATTTACCGAATAATAATCCTCTTTGGTTTAATTTTTATAACAATATTTTGCATCTATGTCTTTTGGATTACAATAATTTGATATTAACTGTGATATTTGTGTTCTCAAATTCTTGTACAACTTTAATTTATCTCTTATAAAATTAAAATTTTGCTTTAAAAATCTGTTTGCTAGCATTTTTTCAAACTGTAATAAGTATGAGATAATATAAGTATTAGATTAGCTAATATAAATAAATATGTTTTTATTATATTTTCATATAGGTAATAGGTAAGTTTAGTATAATCCTTGATTAGTTATCTTGCTCCATTTCTTTTTTATCTTTCTCTTCATCATCATTGTAGCTTCCAAAATTTTCTTAGTCCAATATTTCTTATAAAAATTATTCATTTTGTTAAATAATTATATCTCTTTTTCGAAGTAGTTTTTTATGGAGTCATTTTGTTGTAGTGAGATTTATAGTATTCATATTCATTAAATTTGTATCCAAAGTATGTTATATTATTAGATTTTTTAACCTATATGTTATTCAAAGTAATTTTCAAGCTAGAATCATTTTAACTTTTATTTTTCTTTAAAAAGCAGATGTATTCGCACTTTTCTACACTGAAGATAAGTTTACTCAACTAAAAACTTTACAAATCGCTTAAATCAACTAACTCATGTTTATTTCATCTGAAATTAGGATTAAATCATCCGCATGAGCTTTCGTAGTAAAAGTTCGTCCACATATTTTAAAACCGTATTTTGATAAATTTCAATATATCTTATAACAATATCATTGAAGATAATAGCAAGAACTGGTCCATGTGAACTCCCTTATAAAACTCCATTATTATAGAGTAAATTTCTAGAGGGTTCCATCTAAAATAAATCTAACATCCAATTGTTTATAAAAAGAATCAAAACTATTAAAGGAAGCTTAATTTGACCCTGATCTATATCTATATTTTATATATATAATCAATAAAAACGCAGAAAGGTTTATTAAATAGAATAGATTAGCATTAATGATAATAGTAGCCAAATTATAAGATTTTTTAAGGGATTTAAGACTAACAAGATAAGGTTATACTTTATTATTTTTTATAAATTTTAGATTCAGTCGATAACTTAGGAAGAAGAAATAGTTAAATCTTAGAAACTGAAAAGTTCTTCAATAGTAATAAATTTTATTTGCTATGTTGCAACACTAAAAACTAATTTAAACTTAAAAATATATGATTTGAACAAAAAATTAGTGAAGAAAAAATATTGCTTATTAAAATCCTTAATGATTCTTCTTTATTTAAAAATAAAGAAGCTACAAATGCATAAATAATTTAAAGTTCAGGTGCATGAAAGAATCTGAGTAAATAAATCGGAGTCGCTACAGTTAAATAAGTTAAGAAAGTCTTGAATTTATTAAGATCTTTGCTAAAAACTATAGCCAATAGGAACTAAATAAAATTATAAAAATTTCTCTAAAATTGCTTAGAAATTGCTTAAAAATTCTTTAGATTAGAGAAAATAACTATAGGGTGAACTGATGGCTGAAAAGCTAACCTACAGGTAGAAAAGTAAGTAAGCTTCTGAAACTAAAATAAAAAGATACAGAATATCTTTTTAAAAATAAGATATCGCTAATAAGATTTAGGATACAAAAATGATAATTCATAAGATAGAAACTAGAATTAAAATGAAAGTAGTAAATCATGATAGTCAATGGGTTTACAAACTTAAGATTTATGTTTTACTACAATAAGCAGTAAGAAAAATAAATATTATATGAGTAAATCGAATTCAATTAAGGAGAACATTTTAATATTTAGTAGATGTAAGATAGTTATTTAAATTAGCTTTAGAGCAAATCGAAATACTTCAAAAATAGTTTTATTAATTATAATTAAAATTAAAATTTAAAATGATATGATTTAAAATTAGACACATGTAAACCGTTTTACTAATTAAATAAAAGAACTTTACTCCTTCATATTAATTTAAAAATAATATAAAATCATTTTGGATTTATAAAACATTTTAAAGAATAAGACCAAACAGAAATCAAAGAGCAAGATAATCAAAACTAAACTTAATTTCTATATTTTAGATACTTCAAATAAAGAAGGAAAACTGTAATAAATGATTAATTATGTAAATAAATTTTTATGAACAAAATTTTTCGAATCTCTTGTAATCTTTTGTTGGATTAAACTAGAATTACACAAATTACATTAAAATATCAGAGCAAAAGAAAAAGATTAATTAAGAATTAATATAGAATTAGTGAAGCAATATTTACAATAAAACTAAACCTTGATCCAAAAAATAATAGAACTAAAATAATTCAACTCGAGCTTAAGATTATAATATCAATTTTAAATTTTAAAAAGAGTTGAATGTCTTGAAAAGAAAATAGGATTATGAAATAAGTAATTTCCTCCAGTTAAGCGCAGAGTTATATAAAAAAAGTAAAAATAGTGAAATTTTAATAGATTTTAATTTACGCTAGAATATTTAGATAAATATAAAAAATTAAGTAATTATATTAGAAACAATTAGATAAATTTAGCAAAGAAGAAAATAAAGAAATAGTACGCTCTTAAAATTAAAATTAAGATAAATAAAAGTTGAAATGATAGATATCAGTACATAATCTGTAATTATTGAAATTTTTAAATTACCAGTTTAAACTGAAACAAGTTGATAAAATAGAATTTGTAAAGTTTGGTGTGCAATTAATCTTAAAAAGATTTTAAATTTCTCTTTTTGCTTTTTATATTATTTTCCTTGAATCTTTAACATTGATTTATCTTATGTCTATATTTTTTACAATATCCGCATCTTTTTTTTTAATTTTCTAATAAGAGAAACCAAAAGATGGATTCTATTCTCCCCTATTGATTCTAGATCCAATCGTTAGTTAAATTTGATTTGTTCTAGTTAACTCATCAGATTAAAATTTTGTCATAAATTCCTTCGATTTTAATAATTTTTTATTCCATCTCCTAAGAAAATTTCTAACAGTTCAACTTTTTATTAGAATTCTATTCATTTATTATTTTGATAATTTTTAGCATAATAAATTAGGCTATTTATTTAAGGTCTTACACTTCTTTTGCTAGTTTCTAGTTATTAAAAAATAACAAATAGAAATTGTAAGAATGCTAGAGATATTTATTAATTAGGAGTAATTTTTTATATAACAAAAGATGCTAATATAATATGCTTAAATAACTATAAATACTTAATAATTATTTAATTTACATTGCAAATCTTTTTAAAATTTATTTTATTTGATATTCTTTTATATGAAAATGCAATAGAGATTATTAATTTTAAATGATCATCAAATAAAGTATAATAGCTTAATTTTTAAATTAGCATTATAAACAAATTGTTTATAATTGAAAAGATGGTGGGAGCTGAGAATGACCCTCGTGACAACACTTTCTGGTTTTATGGCTAGGAACAAGTTCCTTTCCTGTCGCTGAGAAAGTCCCTGGTCAGAGTCTTTTTCTGAAGGGAACACTGTCTTTGAGATTATCCGCTCTTGGTAGGGGCTTGAAATCTGGCTGCTCAGAGCGATGGAGCTCCCTAGCAATTGTGCCTGGAGCACAACAGGATATCCCCGTTATTCCATAAAAAGAGAGCGTCGGGTCGTGCAATCGGAAAGGAGTTTCCGATTCAAAAACTTTTTTAATTGAAATTAATTAATAAATAGTTTGGTTTTATTTCGCTTTTAATATTTTATTTTTGTAAATTAAAAATGGTTAAATTATAAATAATTTATATTAAATTACTTTTAGCAATATTTACTTAATCTTAATACAGTTTAATAAATAAAACAGGTAAAATAATTAGAAAAAATAAGGAATAATTAATCCTTACTATTTCCGTTTTCATATTTAGTGTTTTAGACCTTATTTGCTTTTTACCGTTAATCGATGAATAAAAACATAGCAGTAATTTATAATAAACTAAAAAGAAAATATTTGAAATAAATTAAAAGATTATATTGTATTACTATATTCTTTGTTCTTGTTTAAAAAAGAATTAGTTTTAATTTGAAAATCATTAGGAATAAAGCAATTAAAAAATAGTTTTAAATATTTAAAACTTTAATAAACTTCCTAATCATTAAGCTAATATTTGTTACGCTTAACTTTTGGTAATAGCTGAAAATAAATTTAATCTCCAAAATCTTATTAGAAAAAGAGCAAAAATCTTAAATAGTAGGTTATATTTATGATAATCAAAAGAGGATTTAGAAATTAGTAACTGCAGTTATTTGAATATTTGAATAAAAATGATGATTATTTAATTTTAATGAAAGGAAACTTAATCTTTCTATAAAATATTAAATTATGTAAAAAGTGATACTAACTGTTATTTTAATTTAAATTGATATTAATTATGGAAACCTTTAAGTTTTTTATTTAAAGTTTTTAGTTTTTTATCTTTTTTATTGATGATATAAGATTATATCTTAATTAAAAGCATATAAATAAGTTACTTTATTTAAAAAAGTTTATTTAAATTCATTCAATTTATTGCCTATAGTTAAGATATCCTAAAGCTAGTACTAATAAGTAGTTTTATTCATTATTTTAGGTATACTTTTCCTTTTCAAAACTAGTTATAGTCTATTAATATTAAAGAATGAGATATTAGCCAAATCACATAATGCTTAAAGTTTAATTTGGGATTTATTAAGTATATTATTGAATAAAAATGGATTATGTTTAACTTTCATTTAATTAGGAAAAAAGGAGAAAGAAATAAAATCCCAAGAATTTATTCTTATTGATTCCTTTTATTAAAAATAAAGAAGCTGCTATATAAAAGGAGTAGCATAGGCATGTGCTGGACTTAATTGAAATAATAGATTTAGACTAGATTTAACTAAAAAGAGTTTAAGAAATTTGGAACTTCCTAAGAAATTTATTAAGGATTCGCAACTAATAGCCAATTAACAAATTCCTTTGTACTCTTTTAAAATAACTGGGTGTTGTACTAAATCGTGGAATTTATTGAAGGTAACTTTAAAATAATAGAAATACACTTATAGACAAATAAATTAGCTTACCCCCTCAATAGTTTCTTAGATTTCAAAGATATATTTAAAAGATTTGAATAGTTAAGACATAGAATCTTTTAAAGAGATAGATATCTATGGAGATACTAAGATGTTAAAAATATACTTTCAAATAACTAATAGAATTAAGTTTAAAGCATCTATTAGGAATCTTAATTAAATACTTCAAACAATACTCAAGTTTAAATAAAGTATATTATAATTAATAAGTAAATAGTAAATCTAATTAAAAAAGCAATTACTAGAGAGCAACAACAATTATATTAAATATAGCAATTGACAAATAATATTAGGATTTATTTTTTAATATTCTATAATTAAATTTAGAAAAAATAAGAAAAGTAAAGAGAACTCTGATTAGATTTTATTATTATATATATATTAAATGGAAGTCGGCCGCGTCAGCCAAACTAGTAGGTAATCTGGTGCAGTTTATACTGCATTGCGAGTAATCTCACACTAGATGCCACCACGGGGAAGGGTGGATAAGCTCAAACATACCTAACTTATCCCGAGGGTTCTCTCTAGCAGTATGAAAGTTTGACTGACGTGTCTTAATGACTTAATAACTATCTCTTATTTGAACCTTATTCAAGAAGACTGAAGCATTTGACTCAAGATTTAAGAATAAATATTAATAAGAAGATTCCCCATTTGGAGAAGCTGACATGACTTATCGTACCTGTAAAATTTTAGCAAGAAACATGAGAACATTTTCTTAATATTAAATATTGAAAGAGCTGCGCGCCAATGAGGTGCTACGCGCTCTATAATCATTTTCATTTATTTATTTATTTTATTGTTTATATATAAAATAAGAGTGTAGACCACGGTCAGGAGAACTAATAGGTAATCCGGTGTAGTTTAGGTACTTTGTATTTGGTTACAGAATAAGTATGGCTTAAGTTTCGATTATCCTAATCGAAGTCTGCATCAACCAGAAAAATTAAATTCTTCACTCCAGGGAAGGTTTCCAAATGATTAGTCAGTGAGTCTTGAATTCGAAGAATGCTCATTCTCAGAAGCTCCATATTTAATTATAAAGTTTTTTTATCTTAAATTAATTATTCTAAAATTAGATGAAAGTATAACCTTTTGATTAAATCAAAATTTAACATTTAAATAGTATATTATAAACCAAAAAAAACTAATAAATTACATTTTTATGACTAAAACTGATGTAAATCTATTTTGATTATCTAAATAAAAATAGGAAAAATTTAATTAGTATTGCTATTTATTTCCAAACAAAATGCCATAAATCACATTTTTCAAAATTTGATTTTAATGATTTTTAATAATAAGAGAACTTATGAAACATTTTAGAAAACTTCTATATTTAAACTTAATAATTAGTAATATTAACGATTTATTCATTTTTAAATCTGAATATCTTATATAACTAATATTTTACTTTAACAGTAAATTTCTAACTTATTTAGTAAAAAGTTACTAATGCAAAGTATTAAAAAATTCTTTAATACTATGAAAAAAAGGAAAAATTTTTAAGTTATAAATATTTCGTTAAATTTATTAAAAAGCATATGAAAGGAGTATTTTTAAACTTTTTTCTTTAGGCTGGAATTAAAATATGATTTGGCTCAATTATCTTAAAATTAAAATTTTTAAAGATTTATATTTACTAAACTTATTTTTCAATCTAGTATAGAAAATTTCTTAATATAATTAAATTTTAGCATTTTAATATTTTTCTATTTTAACATAATAAAAAAACTGATAATAGTTAAAATAGATAGATTTTAGAATAAAATGCTTTCATAAAAAACTACTTCGAAGAAGAATTATAACTATTTAGCAAAATGAAGAGCTTTTGTAAAAAATATTGAACTAAAGTATTGGAAGCTTAATTATGATGAAAAGGAAGATAAACGGACATGGAGCAAATTAGTTATATGAAAAGTACTTAACTTACTTATTACTATATTAACATAGTACTAACATGATAATGATAATAATAATTATAAAAAATCAGATCAATAAATTTTAAAATTTTTGAAATAAAAAACATTTTATTAATTTAAAATTAATGAATGCTTTTTAATTAAAATACTTAAAATAGTAAAAAAACTTAGAATATATAAAACTTTAAAACGAAAAGAAGCAAATAAGCTCTTTGAAATATCATGATATTTTTAAATTAAATTTTAATTTAAATTAAAGATAAAATTTATGAAAAATAAAAAATGCTACTATTTAAATAGAAATAAATAGATAATTGAAAAATATAAAGGAAAAATTGCTAAGAAGGTTATGTAAAAGAAATTAAAAAATTAGAAAACTTAATAAATAAACATATATATCAATTACTTAACTTGAAAAGAATATTTTCAAATATTTAATTAAAATTTAGAATATCTAATTATAAAGATAAATTTAATAATTAAAAATAAATAAAATTATAAGTTCTTAAAATAATTAAAAGAATTTCCAAAATATTAAATTTTTTATTTTAATGTTTATAAATAAATATGATTATAGAGCGCAAAGCACCTCATTGGCGCGCAGCTCTTTCAATATTTAATATTAAGAAAATGTTTTCATGTTTCTTGTTAAAATTCTACAGGCACGATAAGGCATGTCAGCTTCTCCAAATGGGGAATCTTCTTATTAATATTTATTCTTAAATCTTGAGTCAAATTCTTCAGTCTTCTTGAATAAGGTACAAATAAGAATTAGTTATTAAGTCATTAACGTCAGTCAAACTTTCATACTGCTAGAGAGAACCCTCGGGGTAAGTTAGATATGTTTG
Source organism: Loxodes magnus (assembly GCA_946699065.1). NCBI lineage: Eukaryota > Ciliophora > Karyorelictea > Loxodida > Loxodidae > Loxodes > Loxodes magnus. The sequence continues at coordinate 254,194 of CAMPDV010000362.1, forward strand.
AGCTTATCCACCCTTCCCCGTGGTGGCATCCCGTGCGAGATTACTCGCAATGCAGTATACACTGCACCAGATTACCTACTATTTTGGCTGATGCTTCCAACATCCATTTTAATGTTAATAATGTAAATAAATAAAAAAAATAAAGTTAAGTCAGATTTAAAAGAAATTTAAATTTCAGAAATTGGTCTTTATGTTCAGTGAACTTGAAAATATCTACTTTTGAACTAAAGGATAGCTTAGAAATTCATTAGTCAGTCATCTTTATTTGTAATCTACACTTTAAAGTTAAACATTTTACAGTTAAAAATTATTATTAAAATTGCAAATATTGCTTCTATAAAACTTTTCCTATTTCTAGGCCTGATTAAGTTGGTTATATTTAAAATAGTTTTAATTATAAATAAATTCTATTATAGATTGTGTAGCATTCTCGATGGTGTGCAGCTCTTTAAACTAATTTTATTTAAAGTAATAAAATTTCTCCTTGAAGTTTCCTCCAGAGCTTCACTCCTTTGGAAATTCTGTCTTCTAGAAGGGTTTGTTCGGAGTGATGCCCCAAAAGATCTAATCGTCTGGCATTTTTCAACAACCTTTACTCAATGCCTCCAGTTCTTTCCTCTTGCCCCCTGCCAAAATTCTTGCTCAGTTTTTTTGTTCCTTAAGTGAATGTTTGACTGACGAGACTGCTAAAAACTTAATTACTAATTCTGATTTGTAACTTATTCGATAATACTGGAGCATTTGGTTTAAGATTTTAGAATAATCTTTAAAAAGCAGATTCCCCATTTGAAAAAGCGGAAGTGACTCATTGGACAGCTAATAAACAATAAGAAGTATGAGAACTCTTTTTTAATATTAATATTATTATTGAAAGAGCTGCATGCCAACGAGGTGCTACATGCTCTAGAATCATATTTATTTGCTTTAAAAGATTTGCAAAACTTTTAATTAAAGAATTAAATATTCTCTACTTTTTTATTTTATTAGCATTTAATAATTCATAAAATATTTCTATTAAAATTGTATTAATTATATAGTTGGTTAAGCTTAATTTTAACCATTTTGCTAATTTCTTTCTTTTTTTATTTTAAATATATCATTTTTATAATTTAGATTTTTTTCTATAAAATACTCGAAAAATAGTATTAATATTCACTTAAGTTTTGCAATTTTTTTACAGATTATAAAATTTAAAAATGAATGGTTTTTAATTCCGTTTTGATTTTTGACGATAAAGAAGTCATAATTTATGCATTTTTAAAAGTTACTTGTATCATAAATTTTTGTAATCAAAATTAATAGTATCTAAGGCTCTAAAATTTATAATTTAACTATTATATAACATTATGCTTAAGTATTATCATATCTTATTATTTAATTATCTCTATTTAAGATTAAATTTCTAGCAGTTTTATAACTAGCACTTCATTATATTTTTATTAGATTTTAGTTTATTGTGAATCCTTCTATTATTTATCGTCTTTTATATTAAAATAATAATCTTTTAAGCAATTCTTTTTTTATATTTTTACTATTTGTTTCATTTAATGATCAGTATTATTTTAAGTTCATTTATTTAATAAAAAATTATGTTTGTCAATTGATGAAATAGTTTAAAATTGATTAAGCTTACAATTTTATTAATTAAGATATTTTGTGTCAAAACAAATTTCATTAAAAGAATCTTCTTCTTATTATTCTGGATTTCACAGACCATATAATACCATTCTAAAAGTTTCTCCCAGTTTTTTATACTACCAAAATATGCTACAAAGCTTTTACTAACGTGCTAAGATAATCTATAAACTAATTTATTAAAATGGTTTATTTATTTTTAAATAAAAGATATTAATTACTATAAATAGCAGATGGATAGATAAAAATTAAAAATAGCTAAACAAAGATTTTAAAAAATAGATTAGAAAAGTATTAAATAAGCAGCAATATTTATTATATATATTTTAAATAAGATGGAAAATCCTTTCCTTCGGATGCTGCTTGGAGGCCCAGAAAGGAAACTAAAAATGAGCGCGGACAGAGGATAAATCGAAGGAAGAGAAACCAATAACAAGAGAAGGAAGATTCAGCAAGCTGGAGAACTCTGAATGCCTGGGAGAAACTTTTTTCATTATAGGTCGGAGAAAGATGTACCCGTAATCTCATATTGTATCCTATGCTTTGGAAGAAAAAATTACAGGGACGTACTGCAGGAAGAGAAAACAAGGACCCATATATTTTTTTTACGACATTAAATTAAATTAATTTAAATATCTGCGCACTAACGAGAGTGCCACCTATATAATCCAATTTATTTATTTAATTTAAATTTAATATTCTAAACTTAAATTTTTATTTAAAATAACTATATTTACAATTTAAAATGATTTATTAAATTAATTAATAGATAAACTTATCTGAATGTTAAAATATTTTTTATTGCTTTACCTGATTTTTAAATAAAATATAAAATTTATCTTTTTATCAAAAAATTTCAATTTATCTTGTCTGATAAAACCTTTGTTAACCATTCCATTCCTTCATGTAAGCCTTCACCTTTAATGGCGCATACTCCTTGAATGTGCCAAGTTCTTTCTGTAATCTGATGTAATTGTAGTTTATCAGTCAACTCAGTTAAACTCATAGCATTTGGTAAATCCTACTTATTGGCGAATATCAAAAAGGGCACATTTCTTAATTCTTCTTCTTATAACATTCAAAATAATTCAGTCTTAGCTTCTTCTAGCTTTTCTCTTTCACTAGAGTCTACTACAAATATTACAGCATTGGTATTTGCAAAATAATACCTCCATAAGGGTCTAATTTTTTCAGATCCACCTATATCTCATGATTAAATCTATAAATTCTAAAATTTTATTTCTTCTCTATAACTTATTATAATGGGATCAAATATATCTAATTATCCATATTTTAGCATATATAGAATTGAAGTTTTTCCAGCTCCTTCTAAGCCTAGCATCAAAACTTTTAGCTAAGTTTCCCCAAATATTCTTTTTCTTAATTTTCCAAAAGACTATCCCATATTTATTACATTTTTCGGTTATTCTTTTATAAGCATTTTAATCCTTAGGGTTCTTTATTTTAATTTTATCTAGACCTTTTTAATTAAGTTAATTACAATGAAATAGAAAGTCAGTGAACTTGATCTTATTTCATAAACATAAAATGATATTTTGTGAAGCATTCTAGATTAATTGAATGATAGGTTTTAGAATGAAATTTAAACTGCAAATTTAATAACTTCTAATCAATTCATTGAATTATGACTTTTAAATTTCATTCGTTATCTTCATCAGATATTTTTTAAAGTCTTAACAAATAATATTTACTTCTTGTACTCATTTAAATAATGATATTTAACTAATATAAAGGATTATAAATCTTAAATTTATTTTTTAATGAAAGTGAGAAGTAAAATAATTATAAATAAGACTTATTAATTTTTGCTATAGGAACGATAATTTAGTTTGAATAGATAAGAATCATTATTTATAAATAGAAGCAGCTAAAATATAGACTCCTTTCATATAAAATTATATTGATATACTTTTTTAAATCATTTCCTTTTGTCTTGAAAATGTTATTTCTTTAATACTTTTAATCCTCCAGTTAATTCATTTACTACTAGATCCTTAAAAAAAAGAAATATTGTTAATTAGATTTTTTTTATTAAAGGAATTCTTTTTTAGATACTAAATATTAAAAAAACAAGTTTTTGAATTTCAGATACAATAAAAGAAATGAATTAATGGTTCAAACATAACCAATCTTAAAGCTTTTACTAAACATGTAAGAGAAAAAATACAACAATATTTCTACAAAGTAGCTGCTAAAAAATTTATGAGAATGAAAAAAGCTAAAGTATATACTGAATAATTTGGTAATCTTTAGCAATTTCCACAAATTACTTATACTAAATTAAACAAATAGTATAGACGAGATATTATCAGTATATATAAACTTGGAACCTAAACTTATAATTTCCGTAAGGATCTTTAAGATCGTCATTACCACATTGATAATCCCTTTTGTATGTGTGGAGAGTATGAAACTTTCGAGCATATCTTTAAATGTGTGTACTATTCTAATATAATGAATTGATTATCGGAAAAGATCGGAAATTATGACTTAAGGCACCTTATACTATACGATCAAGAATATCTAAACTCATTTTCAAGGTCTAAATTGGAGTTTTTAGACTTATAGATCAAAATATTTCATAAGAAGCTAATGACAAGGAGACTTGAGATTCTAGAAATGGAGAAAGCAAAAAAGGAAGAAGCTAAAGATGAATAGAAAGAAGAACTAATTAAAGAAAAATGATGAAATGTAAACAAGATTAGAAAACTCTTTTAGTTTAAATTTAAATTTAATGGTTCAAACATAAAAAGGTATGCAAGCAGTAAATTTAAGTAAATTTAATTTATTTAAATATCATAAAATAATAATTATAAGCAGAATCGCTTTCACATTATTGTACTGAGATTTTAACAAGAAAAAGTCCTATTGCATTTTTCTAGTATATATGCAAGAAAATAAGTAATAAGAAACTTCTTATAAGAGAAATAATAATTATAAGATACTTTAAGATTTGTATTCTAGACAAAACAATAAGATTTTATACTGAAAATGAGATGAAATTCATAAAGTAGATTGTAATAATAAAGTTATTTCCAGACTTAGAAGAAAGAATAAAAAGATAAGAGTGCTTATGAAGAAATGAAAGTCTAAAGTTTATAAAAGATAATAGAATAACATTCTCCAAATTAAGCTTTGCTTAATAATAATTGAGTATATATAAGATATATATTATATGTCAATAAAATAAGTTTTAGTCTAGTAAATTATAAAAAATAAATAAAATATTACTACTTATTATAAAATTATGAAAATAAGCAAAAATCGCATTTAGAAGAAAAAAGTAAATAATTAAATTATTTACAATTAAAGTGGAATAATCAAGTTACATCCAATCACTTCTGTTCTGTTTATTTTAGAGTGATTCGATTTAAATTGACAAAGAATGATGTCAGATTGTAGCCATTTAACCTAACACTTCACATTCAACTAATATATAAATAAAAGGGTCTAGAAAAAATTGAAAAAAGTCCTAAAGGTAATAAAAAGATTATTAAAGGAAAAATTTTAGAAATTATATAATTATGGGATCATAATTTGGTAGTTTAAAGCAAAGCATATATGGAAAGAAAGTATAAAGGATATTAATGGTAGGTTTAGAAGCAGCTGGAAAAACGACAATCTTATATAAGTTGTAATAAGGAGAAGAAACAATGTAAATACCTACTTAAGAATAAAACGCTGAAAGTTTATAGATTAACAATATTTAGATAAAAACATGATAATTAGATGGAACTGATAAAGTACGAGTTTGATGGAAACATTGATATAATAATATAAATGGATTAATATTTGTAGTAGATTCAAATGATAGATAAAGAATAGAAGAAGCTAAAAATGAATTATTTAAGATATTATAAGAAGATGAATTAAGAAATGTATGCATTTTAATATTTGCAAATAAATAAAATTTACAAAATGCAATCAGTGCGGCTGAGTTAACAGATTAGTTATAATTAAATGAAATCAAAAGATGAATCTGACATATTCAAGAAACATGTGCTATAAATGGAGATGGAGTAAAAGAAGGATTAGAATGGTTGACAAAAGAAATGTCAAGCAGATAGTAAAAAATTAAGAAAAATGATTAAATATTTTGAAACTTTATATGAATTTAATTTATTTTTTCTAATTAAAAGGATAGTAGAAATCTTCTAGAAGGGTTTTTATCCACCTTCTCAGAGCAGAAGAAAAAACAAGAAGTATCTCTTCCTTAAAATTTTTCTTATTTTTTACTATACCAAATTTCTTAAGATCTTCAAATGAATAGAACTGAAGAAAATAAAGAAACAATGTCCACAATAATACCCTGCATAAATTATTCCATAGTAGGCAAAAAATTAGCAAAATAAGCTATACAATCGACACAAAAAATCAGCTGACTCTATGAAAGCAGAAATAGCGGCTGAAAGGATAAGCATCAGAAGATTTACAAAAAACTAATTCCTTTGCAACTTGATCATAGGATGAGATATTACCTCAAATTGGTTTGACTCAAAAAAGGTATTAAAAAAAGATATAAGAATAATATAACGATATATATTTATTGCCTCAATGGAATGAAAAATAAGCCATTAAATTAAACTAAAAAATCAATAAAAAGAAGAGCATCAAAAAATAGATGCGATTCTGTATCAATAGATATAAAAAATAAAGACTAATTATCAAATAAGCGATCCAATGAAAATGAAATACAAGCATTTAAAATAAAAGATAGCGGAAAAAAGAAATCAAGAAGGGAGTTCATTTTTTAATTCGGAAATGAACTTAAAGAAAAATTATTTAAGATAAGAGAGTATAAAGCAAAAAAAAGATAACCTGTAGGAGCTGACAAGATTATGGCAAAATATTTTCAAACTTTAACTTATAGACATAGAAATATATAAGAAGAAAATACTGGGCTCATAAAGTGGACGATCATCTTACAATAGACCTAATACTTTTAAGCAAAATTAACAATTTGAATTAATTTATTATAATATATTTATTTTTAAAATGGTTCTTAGTAATTTGAAAACTATCCTCTGCCTTCGCATGTCGCTCAACTCGGCAGTAGATAATAACGAACAGCCAAAGACATGAAGGAGCCTTCTCATCTCACCCCAAAAATACGCTGGAAACTATAATGTACTAAAGTATTAAAAAATAGTATTACTTCTGAAAGTAAACAAAACACTATAAGGAGGAATGGAAAGACAACAACAAATCTATAACCAAAAAAACAAGAGACAATATAGGAAGAAACTAACGGCTCTAGCAACAGTACAAAAGAATGAATATGAAGAAATTGTCCAAATAGTAGGCACGAATAAGCAATAGGATCTGCAAACTGTGCATGAAAATGCTCAGTAAAACTTCTCCAAATGAATAGGAGTCGCCTACTTTAACTCCTACCTTTAACAGGCATACGGCAATCAAAACATAAATAATTAAACTATCGGATAAGATGAAGCAATCCAAGAATTTTTTAAATAACTGAAATAGAATTACGATTTTAACATTGCAAGGGTTTAAGTACTACAAACAGGAATAGTACTTATAACATTTAAAAACTCAGAAACATATGAACAGTTTGGACAAAAAACTAAATGGAAATATAAGACGTTGGTTATACCAATTGAAAAAAGAGATATAGACTAATATTACAACTACTCAAGCTACCCAGTGCTCTATAACCTAGATATTGACTTAACAACGGCCCAAATGGAAGTACAGCTAACAAAATTTGGAAAAATTATCTAAACGGTCATTAATGCCTACGAAAATACAACCTGATTAAATGGCAAAATAACTGTATACTTGCAACTTGAAAGACAAGAAGACACTTAGAAAATCCCAAACTCAATAAAAATTCTGGACAAGACGGTTAGACTAAATCACCCAGCTATATGAAAATGCGAGAACTGCTAAGCAGTAGGGCATAGCACATATCAGTGTAAAAGAAGGGAATCAATCTAAGCAATTATAAAGGATGCAGAAAATCTTCAGAACAATGTGATGTAGATTGAGCTAAGTAGCAATTCTTTGCAGGATGTGAAAGAAGAAGCAAAAATAGGAATTAAAAAAGAACAAGTTATGTAAGAGACTCCTAAGTAATTTCCTCAATAATCAATAAAATAATATTCCTAATTTTAAACAAATGGAATTATTTCTAATCTCATGAGCTTCTAGTACAAGCTTTATAATGCAAGGCAAACTTCTAAAGCTGAACTCCAAAATACTGATGAAACTAAAGAACTAATCAGTAATAATCTCGACAGAAAGCATGTACTTGAATTTAAAAAAAGAATAAAACCCTTGAAGACTATGGATTTAAATCTTAACAAATAATTTCACAAAATAACCTACAAAAAGTTGAACAAGTAATAGCACCAAAAATCAACATCACAGGCGACTAATCTAATATAAAACAAGATTAAGATTAAATCAGCCATACCCAAATAAACTCAATAGATAACTCTTCTCAAATAGAATGAGAAAGAATAAATTTAGGCACCTCCAATATAAGAGGAATAAGATCAAACAAAGCTTAACTACTAAAGTTTATGGAAGAAAAAACGATAGATATTATGGCGTTATAAGAAATACATGTAGCGTAATTCGAAGATATGCCACAACTATTTGGATTCAGAGCGTGTATAAAGTTAGGCACAAATCATAGTAAAGGAGTAGCACTCTATATCAGAGAAAAATGACTAGATAGAGTAAAAGAAATAGAAATAGAGGGTCTCAACTAAATAGAATTATACCAGGGCAGTCGTATAATAGGTATAAGTCTGGATAGCAGATTAGCAATAATAAACATTTATGCTCCGACAACCTAAGAGTAAGCACAACTGGATATTTTCTATGACGGATTACGACAAATTGTACACACAGCAATCGGTCTAGGACTTCAAATAATAGTAGTGGGTGATTTCAATGCTCACATACCATAATTTCTACCAAATGAACTAAATATAGCAGGGTAACATTTACTAAATTTTATGCAAGAATTTGATCTAACATGCAAAGACCCAACACAAGATCCAACATACATCACAATTTAAGGTAGAAGCAAATTCAAAGTTGACTTTTTAAGCAGACCCATTTATATCACCCAATATCATTAACACTTAATTTTACCAACGCAGAACAATAGGAGATCATCAACCTGGAAGACTAATATTACAAATAGTTAAAAAAGTCGTGAATATATATAGAAAAAGAGAATTTGATTTATAAAACTCCAACAAGAATCGGTCTAAGAAAAATTTCAGAAATAGTTTGAGGAAACGGACATAAATCAGTTCTCACATCTAAGCACTGAAGAATTTTATGTCAAATGATAAGAAAAAATCTATTAAAACGCAGTCTTAGTATGTGGTCACACTACCTAAACAGCAAGAAAACATTATTACTCAGATGAAACGAAGTAAGCAAGGAAAAGATTCAAAAGCTAAGTAAAAAAAGTAAAGCAATTAATAAGACAAGGCGAGCTAGAAACAATTCGTGAAATTAAACTAAGATAGGAACTTAGGCTCAAATATAGATAACATATGAAATAAGACTGCAAAAACTAATTCAATATTTTTCTCGACAAAATCAATAAGGGGAACCTTAATGACACATGAAAAGGATTAAGGAGATGATTTAAAAGAGGGAAAATAGCACCATGAACATTAGTAAACGAAGAAGACATTCAACATTTCAAAATAAGCTGAAAAATCTTTATAAGAATGGAAACAACAATCTACCAAACTAATTCAAAAATTAGCAATCAATAGAAATCAAGATTACTGATATAGAATAATGCATCAGAAAACTAGCCCAATGAAAAGCAGCCGGGCCTGACCAAATATAAGCAGGTACAATTATGTCAGGAGGAAAGTAATTGATAATGGTAACTGCCTAACTAGTTAAAAAAATATTAGAGATAGGAACTATTCCTAAAAAATTAAAGAATCATACATAGTACTTATACACAAAAAAGGAAGCTCAAATGATCCAATGAATTATCGACCCATTTCTCTTATTAACCATATTTAAAAAATTATAGACATATGAATATTTGAATAACTAAATTCATATTTAATACGACAGGATGATGAATTATAATATGGGTTTAAACCAAGTAAATCTTGCGCCCAAAAAATCTTCAATATAAGGACAATATAAGAATGGCTCTACTAAAGCAACACAGTAGTAGTAATATTTATTGATATTAAGAAAGCATTCGACTCTGTAATAAGATCAGATATATGACATTCCCTAAATGAAATCGAGGTCCTAGAAAAACTAATAAAATTACTAGCAGAAATATATAGAGAAGAGGACATCAAATTGAAAATAAATGATCTTATATCAGATAAGTTTTAAACGGAGAAAGGAGTTAAATAAGGATGTACATGATCCCCTAATCTTTTTAATATTATAATAAATATACTTTTAAAAGAATTAAGATAAAAATAGATCGGAATAATAATGGAACTCGAAACAGAATACTGTATAAGGCAAAGATATTGTGGTACGTTGGCTTACGCGGATGATATAGCATGCATAGTTCAGCCGGAACATATACAAGAACTAAGTGATATTCTAACAGCATGATCTAAAAAATAAAAAATGTAAATAGCAGATAAAACGAAATGAATACTATGAAATGGAAATAGTATAAAAAACTAAGCAATAATAAATATAGATGGAATGTAAATAGAAAGGATGAAAACTTTTAAATATCTTGGACATTGATTACAGGAAGAAATATCTTTTGAAAAGCACTTAGAATCTAGAATCTCTGAATGTCAAAAAACACAAGCATGAATCTTAAATAAGATCACAATATAAAAAGGTATCACCCTCTATGATGCATAGATGATACTAAAAGCCTTTGTAAACTAAATTTTTGGATATGGAAGTGAATGCATTCCATTTATAGAAGAAATCATAGGACAAGGTATTCTAGAGAAACTAGAAATAATTCAACGAAGATCTCTTAGAGCAATAATAGATGCTCCATTCTGCATTCAAAAAGAGATACTTGAAAATGTAATACTATTTATGATAACGTATGCTGATGTTCAGACGAAAATTACTCCTAAACTTGGAAACAACTATGGATGGTTGAATGTGCTAAATCACAAAATAAAAAAACTTTTTATTTGAAATCTACTTATAAAAAGTGCTAGAAAACTACGATTAAACGATCAAATTTTAATGCAAGACAAGTGAAATGGTTAAAAAATAAAAATAATAATAAATGATGCTATAAAATTCCATAATAAAGTAGAGGCTTTAACTCGTATGGAAAACATGACAACAACCTTTATTTATAGAAGCAAATGACTTGAATCCTTTATAAAAGGTCCTCCAAATTACCTAAGATATAATAAGCATAGAAAATAAGAAATTTGTTATCTATTCAGATTAAGAGTCAAATGTAGCGGTGCAGCACAGACAATGAAAGTAAGGCATTTAATAGAAAATAACATATGTAATATGTGCAGAAATGGGATAGAGGATGAGGCCCATATAATTGAGATATGCGAATAATATTAATAAGAAAGAGAAGAATTGTAATAAAAATTAAATACGATAGAACAAAATTAAACCTAAATAAATATTATGTAGACCAAACTAAATTTATTCAAAATAGTTTGAGGTAATTTTGAATTTGAAAATTGAATTCGGTCTTTTCAAATAGATCAGAGAAGCTCAATAGATGCATGAATTAAAGATTTTATTAAAAGCATACTAGAAAAAAGAAGACGGGGATATATAAACAAAATCCTTCCTTTTAATAAAATAATAGGTAAGGATTATAGAGCTGGCTCAAGTGAGCACACTTGAATATTCAAAAAGCTAGTCAATGAATAAAAATAAAAAGTAGAAAAAAGAAAATGAAATTTATTTGACAAATAGATAGAATAAAACTTAAAAAATACAAAAAAGAAACATACAGATGAAATGTAATTAAATAAACAAGCGAAAAAGATAAAAATTTAATAAATAATAATTGACGATCAATTACTCTAAAGAGATCTTTTAGAAGAAATTGATCCTGAACTCTCAAATTAGTAGGTATTAGATATGCTAGAAGAGGAACTTGATGAAGCACAAGAAATTCAAAGAGACCAGATGAAGCTAGAATACTTTCTAGCCTATTATTAAATAAAAAAATATAAAATGGCTTCTAAGAAATAACAGAACTTTGAACAAAACATTTAAGCAGGAAAATTCTCTAAAAAATAAAAAAACGAAATAATTACAATGAGTGAAAGTGAGAAATATGATTGATATGACGAACATTAACCACTTGGAAATCCAGAACTAAAAAAACTTCCGATACAAACTCAAATAGAAATATTATCTAAGTCATTAAAAGAGTTTATGTTTAAAAATAGATACCTCACTGATAAAGTAGAAAAATTAGAAAAACTAATAACGTCTTTACTTGAGAAACAATATTAATAATCATAAGAAATAGAAAACAAACTGGAACAAAGAATTCTTTAAATTTAATAATAAATTCAGGTAACGCCATTTTCGATTTAACAGAATTAATCAGATTCTATGGAAATAGAAAATGAAGCCTCAAATTAAAATAAACAGTAAACGTTTATTTAAAATAAGTAGTAAATTTAAATTAAATAAGTGTTACAGGAATAATAGGTTAAAATAAGAATAAAATGCTACGTGTGCAATAAATAACACCAATGAAAATACTGCTACTAACTAAGCGAAATTTAAAGAAAGAATAAATAAGATATTTTTAGAAAACTATTTAGGATATATCCGACATAAAGCGGAAAAATTTATAGAAAAAAATTCTTTAATTCAAATCTTAATCCTTGGAGAAATAATTAGGAACGCTACATGCAAGATGAAAACTATTCAGAATATTAAAGGATGGTGCGCTAATGAAGTGCTACACCGCCTAACTAAGCCTAGTAGAAATTAAAGACAAACTAATAGAGACAAGCTGATAGAATAAGTCAGATGGCTGACTACTAAGGCTTTAACAAAGCTTTTTAACTTTTTAACTTTAACATATAAATTTGGTTTCTTTAACTTCCGTGGTGATCCAAATAAAGGTGGTACCACGATAATTTAATTAATTTATTTATAAGATTAAAAATGGTTAGCTTCAAGAAGGGTTTTCATACCACCTCCTCAGAGTAGGAGAGAAAACCTGAAGCACTTTCTTTTACCACGTCTTAGCTTCAATTATTCCAACCTTCTTTATTATGCATGGAAACCAGACTAATAATGCAAGACCTCAGACTACGCAGGACCAAACTAACTGACCGAACGAACACGAAATAATAAAACGAATAATAGAAAAAAAATAGCAATATACCCATGATTGGCCGGACTTTACTAAAAGGAGGAGCACAAAATAAGAAAGGAATGTGGTAAAAAAAGTAAACAACCTAAGTAATAATTTAACAAAATAATGAACAACTCATTTCAGCCAACGTCCCTGAAGAATAAATGTAAAGGGTCTACTAAAATGCCTATGATGATTTATCAGAAATGGTAGCTGCAATTTACTTTAACCATTACTTGGAAAACTCTGATTTAGTAGAGAAAAAGGCCAAAAACTAAGAAGTTATACAAGTGTTTAGAAATCAAATATGGAAGAATTACGGACAAGCAGTGGCGAAGTTCATAGTGAAATAAATCGGAATTGTATACGTGGTATTTAAAAATGAAGAAAGATACTAACATTTCACTTAATTCAGGGAATGAACGTTCAAAGGAGTTAGAATTCCTATCTAAGCTAGAAACTAATTGGAATATTTTGACATTCATAACTACCCAATTTACTTCACAATCAACGAATACTCAAATATGAAGGAAGTAATAGAAATAATAAGATAATATGGAAAATCAAGAGGAGAGATATAGCATACATATCCAAACACAACAATGCTAACAGGGAGCAGGGTAGTCTACCTAGATTTAAAAGATGTAGACGAAGCAAAGAGGATACCAGAAGTAATAGATTTGAATGGAAACAAAATGAGAATATAACTCCCAGTAAATTTTATCTGCTGCCTATGTAAAGTGAAAGGGCACACAAACCAGCAATGCAGAAGGGTAGAAGCAGCAAAAAGGAAAAAGCTACATACAAGAAAATTAGAGATGCTTGAAGGAGAAGTTATTTTAACAATAAACAAACCAGATTTTGAAGTAAATCAAGCAAATAAGAGGATAATTGGAGAAGAAGAATAAATGATTATAGAAGAATCAAGGGAAGAAGAGAAGGAAATAAAATGAGGAGAATAGAAAAATAATTAATACAACTATACAATTAAACAATAAAAAGTTTTTTATGCTAAAAGAATAAATAAAAATTATTTTTCATCAAAATGGAATTGGACATATGTAAGACAGAGGGATAGAGAAATGTTCAAATAATTAAATAAAATAGAAAACAATCAACTAAATAATAAGATATACCATAAAGCAAATTAGAGAAAAGGATAGGATAGGTGATGGTAAAAACGCTAAACCCTAACAAAAGAAATAAGAAATAAACAAAATAGTATAATGGAGTATATCAGGAAAAAAGTAAATAAAGGAAAAAAGCAAAAAGAAATAGAACAAACTCAAGAAGAAAAAGAATAAGATGCAAGATAAAAGTGAGAAGAAAGAAGTAAATTGAAGCAAACTTTAATGAGAATGTACTATGCTAAGAAACCGAAAAACAAAAATGAACAATTATCCGACTTCAACTAATAGGAAAAGGAAAAAGAAGAAGATTAGAATAGATAAGAAGAAGGAAAAGGTAGATAATAAGATGAAAAAGATAAAAAAGGGGAAAGAACTAATAAAGAAAATAATATGGAAGCATAGAATGATAGATAAGAAGAAGAAAAGGTGGAGAAGGAAGGTGAATAAAAAGAAGAATAAGGTGAAGAGGAAGTAGAGGGAATGAGTGTAAAAAAAGATTAAGAATAAGTCATAAAAATAGGGACAGCAAATGTTAGGGGAGTAAGAAGTACAAAAGAGGCACTAGCCAAATTCATGACTCAAAAAAGTATCCACATAATGGCAATATAAGAAATTTAGATTGAAGACTAAAAAGATATGTGTAATATAGCAGGATATAAAAACTTAATAAATGTGGGATCAAAAAAAGGAAAAGAAGTAGCATTCTATATTAGAAACGATATATGTAAGGAGATCAGAGAGATATAGAATGAAGTAAACCAAATGACGCTTTTTGGAGGAGCGAGAGTAATGGCAATAGAAATAATGAAATAATTAGCAGTAATAAATGTCTACGCTCCTGTTGCAAATAACAATGAACATTATGAGCCTTTCTATAATTTAGTGAATGAATTTAAACTATAAGCAATAGAAAAAGGACTTAATATAATGATAATAGGAGACTGAAATGCGCACATAGAAAAATGACTGCCAAAGAAAGCAAACTCAGCAGGAAAGAGAATGGCACAGTTTATGGAACAGAATAATTTAATATGCCTAGACCCAACTGAAATAGGTACCTTTATTCACTAAGACAATGAGTATAAAATAGATTACTTTTTAATAGAAGAGAGCATGAGAGAAAAGGTGTTAAAGAGTGATTTTTATTACTCATACGTAATAGGTGACCATAGGCCTGATATTATATAGGTAAAGATGGGTAAAGAAGTAAGAAAGCCATAAAAGATAGCAAAAATAAACTACCTACTATTAAAGAAAAAAGAGATATAAGAAAAATTTGAAAGATTTATACAAGAAAATCTCTAAGAAGAAGAAATTGATAACCTAAACGGCACATAGACTTATAAATGATGAAAGAAAAAGATATAAGAAGGAGTTTAAATAGTATGTGGAAAATTCAAAACATAAAACTCTAAGATATATAAATATTAAGAAACAACAAAATAGTGTAATAAAACCTTTAGAAAATGCAGCAAACAATTAAAATAAAGGGTAAAGAACAGAGAACAAATAAATGAAAATCAATAAAATGAGAATCAAAGAGAATACCAAAGAGTAAGATAAGAATACATTTAATCAAGAAAAAAAGATAAAAGAAACTAACTAGACCTATTTATGGACAATGTAAATAAAGGAAGTCTAACAGATATGTGGAAGAAACTAAAAAACTTATTTAATAGAAAAAATAATTAATGAGTACCCTTATTAAAAGAAGATGTTAATACTTTCAGGGATGAATGATAGAAACTGTATGAAGATGACGATAATACGCTACCAACTAAATTCTTAAACAAAAGATAAATAGTGGTAAACGAATATGAAATTTGAGAAATCATCAACTAATTGGCGAAATGAAAAGCAGCAGGACCTGATGAAATACAAGTAGGCGCAATATTAGCAGGAGGGAAAAAACTAACAGAAGTAACATGTAAAATGATAGTTAAGATGATTTAAGAGGGAGTAATACCTTAAGAGATGAAATAATAATACATAATATTAATATACAAAAAAGGAGGACAGATGAACCCGATGAATTATAGACCAATCTCTTTACTGAATCATGCTTTAAAAATAGTAGATGCATGAATTTTCTAGCAACTATAAGGATATCTGCATAATGATGAAAGCGAATATTAACATGGCTTTAAAAAAGGAAAATCATTCTCACTATAAATTTTCAACCTAAGAACAGTATAGGAATGATCAATACGGAACAAAAAAGATGTTTTCGTAATATTTGTTGATATTAAAAAAGCGTACGACTCGGTGCAAAGAAAAGATATATGATAAATCCTAAAAAATCTAAAAGTACCGGAATAGATAATTAAACTCCTAGCAAACTTCTACTGTGAAGAAGAAATTAAACTTAAAATCAATGAATAAACAGCAAAATCATTCGCGACAAATAAAGGACTAAAACAGGGAAGTATAACGTCGCCAAGACTATTTAACTTAATAATAGCAAGACTCTTCCATAGCTTG
Organism: Loxodes magnus; assembly: GCA_946699065.1. Lineage (NCBI taxonomy): Eukaryota > Ciliophora > Karyorelictea > Loxodida > Loxodidae > Loxodes > Loxodes magnus. The sequence goes on from CAMPDV010000362.1 coordinate 270,769, forward strand.
GAAGATTAAAAGCTAGGAATTACGATAGACTTTAAAAACTAAGAGGGATGAACATAAGAAATATATGCAGGATGTTTTGCATGTGCAGATGACCTAGCCTTAATAAGTGAATGAGAATAATTAGAGGAAGTAATCAAAAATTTAACCTCATGGGCAGAAAAATACAAACTGGAAATTGCAGATAAAGCAAAATGAATGATATGAAAAGCAGCAGAAAATAGAAACTGAGAAAATATAGGCAATACTATTGAGGTGGGAAACTTAAGAATCGAAAGAGTAACTTCCTTTTAGTACCTAGGGCATATAATAGAAGAAACCATCAGCTTTGAAAAACACATGGAGAACAGACTAGAAGCAGCATAAAAGATGTAAACATGAATACTGGGTAAAATAACAATGAATAAGGGATTAACACCATATAACGCAGGAATAATGATAAAAACGTTCGTAAGCTCAGTATTCAGCTATGGGACAAAAGTTATCCCTTATTATGAATAATTTGTAGAAAAATAAGTGATGGAACAATTAGAAATAATATAGAGAAGATCTTTACAAGCAATCATAGATGCCTCTTTCTAAGTGTAAAATGAGATGCTAGAATACGAGTTACAGTTTATGAAATTTAAACATTACCTATGGCAGAAAACGCTGAGATTAAGAGGCAGACTAATAGGTAACTAAGGAAAAACAGTAGATGGATTAATGTTCGACCTAAGTAAAGAAGAGAACTTTATTTTTGAACAATACTGCACGACAATAAAATTATAATTAAAAATTGAAGACAAAAATATATTTATAGATGATGGTAATAATAATCAAAAAGGGAAGAAAAACATTATTCGTGCAATTTGAGAACATAGAGTATACGTAGAAGATAGAGAAAGAATGGAGTAAATGATAACAACTCTACAGTATAGAAAAACATGATTTGATGAATATGTAGTAGGACCACCCAACTTCTTGAGATACAATAAAAATAGAAAAGAAGAAATATGCTACATATTTAGAATAAGAACAAGATGTAATGGGAGCCAGGATTGTTTAAAAGAAAGACACCTAGTTGCGACAAGCAAATGCCCTTTCTGTAATGATGCAAGAGAAAACGAAAGGTATATCATAGAAAAATGCTCAGAATACAAAGAAAGTAGATAAATATGTATTAGAAAGTTAAGAATAATAGGAGTAGAGAGACAAGTAATGGAACTATTTGATATAATATGAGGTATGGCAAAATTCGAAAAATTCATTAAAACCTAAAAAGAGTAAAAAAGAGGTAAAACTGACTTGATAATAAAAGATTATATCAAAAAAATATTAGAAAAAAGAAAAAAAGGATACTTAGAAAAGAAAATTGAATGAAAAAAAGAAATAGGAAAATATTATAGAGCAGGAAAAGGATAATTTTTATGAGTTTATAAAAGCTTGATTAAGAAGAAAAGAATTAGAAACGAAAATTAGCAAAGTATGTAAAAAAAAATAATGGACGCTTGTAACAAAAAATCAATTAAACGTAGATAGATAGAAGACAGAAGAACAAGAGATAATGAAGAAGAAAATGATGAAGATATGGAACTAATAAGAGAAGAATTTTTATTACCTGAAGGCTTACTTGAAGAAATAGACATGTATTGAAACATTTATTAAAGAGCTGCGCACCAACGAGGTGCTACGCGCTCTAAATCAAATTTATTTATTTATTATTTATATCAATTTCTACTTACATATGATCGATTAGTAGATAAAGAAGATATGCTAATTATTCTGAAGTAATAAAGCTATCAAACATACTAAATAAATAAATAATTAGCAAAAAATTGTTTTCAAACCTTAAATCTCTTAACATTAGTGAAATTCATAGGTAAAATTGATTTTAGGTGCTTTTAAAAAATAAAAATAATGAAAATTTCAAAGATATAAGATATCTAAAAATTAATATGATAAAATGATACTGTATATGGTTTAAAAAAAGATAATTAATGCACACTTAAGAAGTTATTTTAAGCAGATTGAATAAAATTTAAGAGTTTTATAACTTAAAATAGTTTAATAGATTAAGAACTAAAAATGAAAGCATCTTTAATTTTTGATGCAGAGTTTTAATATAAAGTAAGTATGCTAAAAATATCTTCTAATTTCTACTTTGAGAAAAAAATTTTATAAAGTTACTTTAGAAGCTATAAGTTTAACTTTTTCTCCTTAATCAGTAAAAGAAATATTGTTTGTCATATCAAATACTTAGATTTTTAATCTTTTTTCTGCTTTGAAAAGAAAAGTTTTGTCTTCTTAGTTGATATTGTATTTTTTGATTCTCAGCTTGCATTCTATGAAGTTTATTTGTGATTTTTTATCCAAATCGTGTCTGAGAATTGTGAAATAAAACTCGATCTAAATTTTCCAGGATATTAAAATACTAGTTAAAATTAAAGTATTCTTTCTGATTAAAGCAACTCAATTTAGATAAAACCACAAAAGCAAAGCCCATCATTTCGACATACAAGGAGAAACAAATTAAATGATATCTTATAAATTAAAAAAAATTGAAAGAAATCAATTCAAACAATTAAAGGTACCAGCAAATGTTTAAGTATAAAGATTTGAAAAAATAAAAAAAAACGAAATATCAAAATTTAAAATAAAATGCTAAAATCAAAGAGATAAAATCAGCAAGATACAACTAAGAATATTAAAAAAAATTTGAATTAAAAATTTATTTTGAGAGCTTTTCATATATCTAAAGAATTTTCTAATCTAAAATAAATTAATATGTCTAAATATAATAATAATACTAGGAAATGTTTGTGTTTAATATATAATACTATATAAAAATCATAAAATAATTAATTTATAAAAAAAATATTTAATATATTTAAATAATTAAAAGGATGATAAATGTAAAAATGGAATAAAAGAAAGATAATTTTTTATCTGTTCAAAAAACTAAAAATTAAGATTCAACAGAAGACAATGATTAAAGGAAAAATAAAGTAAAGAAGATAAAAATTAATTTAAATTGGCATTCAAATTAATTATAATTTTTCTTTTAAATTAAATTTTTTTACCTTAAAAATAATAAAATCACTTAATTTCCGTTTAGATCTATTTTTCACATATTGTTTTAGTCAACCAATCTAGGCCTTCATATAAACCATCATTATTGGAAGCACATAAAGCTTGAACATGCCAATTTCATCTTTTGAGTCCATATAATTATAACTAATCTGCTAAATCATCCGCATTCATTGCATTTGGTAAATCTTATTTATTAGCAAATACTAAAACACAAGCATTCCTTAATTCATCTTCTTATAATATCTTTAAAAATTCATATTTAGTATCTTCTATCCTTTCTCTATCATTTGAATCTACTACAAATATAAATCCATCAGTGACTTTAATATAATTTTTTCAATAAGGCCTTATTCTATCTGCTCCACCCATATCTCATGATTATATAATTATATTTTAATATTCTAATGTTTCTAAATTAAATCCAATTGATGGGATAGTGGTCACTATTTCTCCTATTTTCATTTTATATAGGATAGTCGTTTTTCCAGCAGCATCTAAGCCTGTCATTATAATTTATTTTTATGTCTTTCCAAATAATCTTTATCATAATTTTCCATACTTTAATCCCATTTTTAATATATCTATTATTTTTCTAATTTAATCTTTTCATAACCTTTAGGATTCTCTATTTTAATATTATCTAGACCCTTTTATTTACGATTTATTTCTATAATTTATGTTAGGTAAAGTGACTCCATCTGACGTCATTCTTAATAAATATTTTTATTTAATTTTAATTAAAAACGAATTTTAAAATATGGAAAAAATGAATTTTCTTAAACATAAAATGAAAACTTGGCCCGAATTAGTTTTAAGAAATGCTGGGTTCATTTACAGTTTTTTAATTTAGCAGAAAAGCGAAATTATCATTAAAATTAACTAACTTGGTAAAATGCTTTCAAATAAAGTTTGAAAAGTCAAAAAAAATTAAAAGAATAATTTTCAAGTATTAGCATTATTTTTATAGAAAATATAGTGATAAATTCAAGAAGAAATTCATTTAATTAAAATGCCAATGAAATAAGTTAAAAAATAAATTGGATTACAGAGCGCGTAGCACTCTCGTTGGGGCACAGATATTTAAATTAATTTTATTTAATGTCGAAAAAAAATATATGGGTCCTTGTTTTCTCTTCCTGCAGTACGTCCCTGTAATTTTTCCTTCCAAGGCATAATATTTAATATGCAATTACGGGTACATCTTTCTCCGACCTATGATGAAGAAAGTTACCTCCAGGCATTCAGAGTTCTTCAGCTTTCTGAATCTTCCTTCTCTTGTTATTGGTTTTTCTTCCTCCGATTTATCCTCCGCCCGCGCTCCTTTTTTAGTTGCCTTGCTGGGCCTCCAAGCAACATCCGAAGGAAAGGGCTTTCCACCCAATTTAAAAATATTTAATAATATAAATAAATTCTTCATTTTAAATATTTTCATAAAATTAAAGTATTGTTACTTTCATTTTCTATTGATTCCCCGTTGCTTCTTGTGCTTTCTTTTTGTTCTCCTTTAGGCTCTAATTAATAGGTTGTATTTTGTCCTACAATTTCATTTCATTTTTATTTAATTCCTGTAGATAAATAGAAATTATGAATTATTTCAGATTAGATGAGGAAGAAGCAAGTAGATATAATAACATAGAACACATGCTAAGCTTTAAAATATTTATAAATAAAATGGAATATTTAAATACTATGTAAAAGTTAATTAATTTATATATAGATTTTTCATATATCATTACTTATTTTTTCTTACTTCTTGATTTTTTAGTCTTTTCATCGATGAAAATACCTTTTGCTTGAGTTCCTTGTCAAACCTTGATTTGTAACTAATCATGATTTTTTAATTTATCCTACATCAATATTTTTTATTTCACCTAAAGTACAGATCAATCGTTAAATTACCGTTTTCATTTGGGTAAATAAATTCAGATTTCGAATAAAGTTCACTAAATTCGTTGGAAACTTAGTAATACTAAAATAGTTTAAGAAAAAAATTAAAAGAAGCTAACTTTAAAAATAGAAATGTAGAATGATTTTTTAGTTTAAATCAGAATAATAATAATAATAATAATAGTCGAAATAATAGATTAATGTGATTCCTCCTTTAATAGGATCATTACGCTTTTAGTCAATTCTAATTGTTTTGATGTTTATAAAAAACTTCTTTGGTACTTTCGAAATAGTTGATAGCTTTCTTCCTAATATTTCTATTTAGATAAATCCTCTTCTTACTCTTTAGGATGGTGTCACATTGCTATATATAAGCAATTAATAAATAGTTTTTTATTACCGCTAGATATTTGAGGTTTATCCACTACAATGCTTTTTAAATTTTTTGAGTAGAAATACTCCTATAAATGTGACTTACTTTTTATATGCTTGATTAAATTATAATCTACAAATTAATTTATAATTCTTTATTCTTATTTTAAATTAAATAGTTTCAAATTTAGGAATATTTATCAATAAGTATGTTCAGTCAAAAAACTATTTTAATTTAATTTACTTATTATTGCATATTATATTCCGATTCTGAAAATAAAATTAGATCATCATCCCATCATCTTCAAGAGAAGCTTTTATATAAGTTAATACCCTAATTTTTTTTGCCCTTTTTTTATTTTCTAAATAATGAATTAAATTATCATATCCCAACAGAACCAATACTGGCCCCTGAGAGTTTCCCAGCATAGTTTAATCGTTTTTTCAAAACTACTTTGAAACTTTGAATCTATAAGAAACGATGAATTTAGCTTTCAAAATAAACCAAATAATTTAAAAATATTTAAAAGTATAAAATTTAAATTTCATTCTAGAATTAGAATTAATGATTACTAAAACTTATATTTAACTAAGTAAATTAAAACTTTTATGATTCAGTTAAAATATAAAATTAGCTATTAAACTAAGTTATATCAAACTTTATAATTCCATTTATTTATCTATTCTTTATTTATTTACTTTATCTTTAATATTAATATAAAGTAAAAACTTAGAAATTTAAAATTAGGATGTGAAGTGTAAATAATTTAATATCTCATGGAAGGGGAATTATTTGGGGAGTCGAAATTCAAGTTATTATTTTGGCTTATTGCGTCTTTTGATTGTCTTGCGAGGTGATTGCCTTTTTAGTTATTCTAGAAGATGAAGATTCGATAAGAAGGATTGGAATCTAACTTTTCGAAAATATCTGCTTTGGATTGCAGTGCCAAGAGTGGTTTGGCATTACCAATATTTTTGCAGGTAAAATTAATCTTCAAATATAACTTATTGTGAGAACCTTACATATTGTATTTCATGACTTTTGTAAGGTTCAGCTTAAATTTTTATACCTTTAGAGCCAAGTATTTAAATTTACTTATAAGATTATTACACTACTACTTAGAAGAACTAGCTAATCTAAATATTGAAAAATTTGGCAATCTTTATATATTCTCAAATTGCTATAACAAAATTGTATTTTTTATTATATATAAAATAGATGTCGGAAACGTCAGCCATACTAGTAGGTAATCTGGTGCAGTGTATAGTGCATTGCTAGTAATCTTACACTAGATGCCACAACGGAGAATGGTGGATAAGCTCAAGCATGCATAACTTACTTCGAGGGTTCTCTCTAGCAGTATGAAAGTTTGACTGACGTGTCTTAATGACTTAATAACTATCTCTTATTCGGACCTTATTCAAGAAGACTGAAGTATTTGACTCAAGATTTAAGAATAAATATTAATAAGAAGATTCCCCATTTGGAAAAGCTAACATGACTCGTTGGACTTCTAGAATTTTAGCAAGAAACATGAGAACATTTTTCTTAATATAAAATATGAATATTGAAAGAGCTGCGAGCCAACGAGGTACTACGCGCTCTATATTCATATTTATTTATTTAATTTTTATATCTAAAAATTTCACTAAAATAAATAATATAAAATTAATTTAAAAATATTTTGAGATTTCTAAATTCATCTGGTAAAAAGTTATTTTTGTACATTAAATAAAAATGGGAAAGCTATTAGTATATTTTCAAATGTTTTTAATTTTAATTAATAATGATGATATCACTCTTATTTTCTTATCTTTATCTTATATATAAAAAAAATTCCCAATCTACTTAAAACGGAATAGATTAAAAAATATTTTCTATTTCCATATAAATTTCAAAACTAGTTTATACTAAATTAAAACCAGAAAAATAAAGATTTAAATAAACTTATTTATGAAGAACAAATAAACCACCTAATAAATATGAGTAATCCAATAAATCATAGATCTTTATCGAAAACAAGCGAAAGGAAAAACTAAACTGATTGCAACTTTAATTGACGTAGAGAAAATGTTTGATTCTATTGAAAGAAGAATTCTTTTCAAATAACTAAGAAGAATCAAATTACCACTAGGTCTCATCTTGGCTTTAAAATCGTTTTATAATAACTTAACTACTTCCTTTATTATAGACGGAACAAATTCTAAGAAATTGAAATTTAGCAATGGAGTGATGTAAGGAAGTTCGCATGGACACGTGCTTGCATTATTATACTATGACATTGTCATTAGACATATAGAAAACAAAGGAGAAATATTAGGATTCAGATGTGATAATTTTAAGAATAGGTTCACTTGTAGAAGTTGAGCTGACGATTTAATCCTATTATCGAACTCATAAAAAAATATGTAGTCACTTATTAATGAAGCAAACTCCATTTTCAATTAGACATTTCTTAAAATAAATGTCTCCAAATGCGAAACGTTATAGTTTTTAAAAAAGAAAAGCAAAGAAACAAAACTAGACTTAAAAATAGGAGACCAAGCAATAATTTAGAAACAGCAAGTCACATATTTAGGGGTGATCCTTCACCAAAAAAAGAATCTAATTAACCATTGCAAATACGTTGCTGCAAACTATCTTTCAGCAATTAAAAAGGCAGTATTTGCATTATCAAGATATAGAAACGTAACACCTTGAAATTTCAAAATGCTTTGTAGACTGTTCACGCTTCCTAAAGCAGAATACGGTGGGGACTTAACACCTTGGACTGTGCAGTATGGAATAAATGGAATCTTGAACAGAATTGAAAAGAGCATGAGGTTAATAGCCAGAAAAGCCTTTTAATCAGCAGGAAATACGTTTAATGAATCATGCTTTGTAGACCTTAACTGGATGCCATTCAAACACATGATGGCTCTTAAGTATTTCAGGTTTTTCTTTAAGATTAGAAATGAAAGCTAAAATCAACCTTATTCATCTATTGGAATATTGTTTGAGAATAATTATAAAGAGGGATATCAATATTATGATGAAGTTTAGAAACTGGCCTCATTTTATAAAATAGAAATTGATAATAAAGAGCACAATAACAACTTAACTTAATTCAGTAGATATGTGTAGGCATAAATATAAAAGACATATTTTGAATTAGCTTTTTCAAGATTCAGCAGAATGCCTATTACATAAATATATACAGAACAATTTTAAAACCTAAGATAATTCCCCAAAATAACATACACGAAATTAAACAAAAAATATTTGAAAGAAATAATTTGCATCTATAAGATTAGAAGCCAGTCTTACGCATTTCGAAAGACTTTGAAAGATCGAAATTATATTATTGAAAACCCTTTTTGTATATGCGGAGAATATGACACTCTCCAACATATAATGGAATGCATATATTACATTGATATAAGAGAATGATTGGTCTCCAAAATTGGTTAATGTGATATTTTGAAACTAATAAATTACGATTAACTATATATAAACTCTTTTCCTAATAAAAAAATAGAAATGGTGGATGAATAAATAAAAATTTTCATTCAAATGTTTATCAAAAGGAGGCGAGAAATTCTATAACAAGAGAAAGAAGAAGAGCAATACGAGAAATAATAAAAAGAAGCAAATCTAAGAATAGAAAATTTGAATGAAGAGAATGAAGAATAATAAAAACAAGAAAACAAAGAATAAGATGTCCAACAAAATTAGATGAAAAATGATGAGGAAGAAGAAGATTGGAACGAAGAGGAAAACGATAGCGAAGATGAAGAAGAGAAGATTGACAACAGAAAATAGAAAAAAATGAAAGTTAGCTTGAAAATGAACAAGAAAGGAGATACTTAGAAGAATAAAAAAACCTAAACTAGAAAATTAGTTCTGAAGAGCAATAAACTTGATATATAATAACATTTAAAAACAATATAATACCTTCAATTGGAAGAACATATTCTGAAAATTGAAGGTACCACAAATTTTTTTAGTTAAATTTAAATTTAAATAAACTTATTTAGCTTATGCAAACAAATATTAGTTTAATTTATTTAAGTATAAAATGACAAAGAATGATGTCAAATTTTATTACTTTAACTGATGGTATAAAAAATATATAAGTAAAAGGGTCTAATAAAATAATAATCTTAAAACACAAAAGCTGATACAAAGATTTATATATACAAAATGTCTAAATCATTATAAAAATGGGATAGTCTTTTGGTACCTTATGGAAAAGATTAATTGGAAGCACAGAATAGAAAATTTTAATGATAGAATTAGATACAGCTGGTAGCATTACAATTTTAGATAAGCTGAAATTAGGTGGAGCAAAAGTCAATATTCCAATAATAGGGTTTAATTTTAAAACAGTGGAATATAAAAATATAATAATGAGATGTAGGAGGAACTGATAGGATAGATGCTTTAATAAGACTTTACTATATAAACAAAAGTGGACTAATTTTTTTAGTAGATTTTAATGATAGAGAAAGAGTAGAAAATGCTAAATAAGAATTATTTAAAATATTAAAAGAAGATTAATTGAGAAATGCTTGTGTTTTAGTATTTGCAAATAAATAAGACTAAACTAATGCAATGAATATTGAAGAGTAAAGTAAAAATTACAATTGAATGTATTAAAACAATGAAGATGATATATTAAAGGATTATGTGCAAGCGATGGTTTGTATGAAGGATTTGACTGGTTGACAACATCAATGTGTGAAACGTAGAAATGAAGATTATTTTAAAATATTTTATTAATGTATAGGTAATAAATTATTAATGATTTTTCAATGCTAGAATTTTCATATTAAAATCCATTTTTACTTATATTATTTTTAGTCTAAAAACATTTTACATATAAAGATTCTGTTTAAGTCATAAATATATTATAACTATTAAAAATAGATTTTTTATCTATATTTTTAACAAATATTGAAGCAAATAAAAGTTAAGAAAAAATCAAGTTATACTATCTATCTTTCATTGATATTTTTTTAGATTAATAAGATATCAAAGTTAGGGAATGTTCTAAAACCCTCTAACTCTGTTATTTATCCTAATAAGCATGTATTCTCATTTTAATTATTGCTTAATAAATATTCATTTAACTTTTTCTAGAAGATAAATCAGAATTTTACTATCAAGCATTAAAAATGTGTAAATAAAATTAAAAATAGCAACTAAAATTAAGATGCATACAATAAATTAATCAAGTAAACTATTAAAAAGCTAGCAAATCTTAAATGAAAGTAAAATCATCAAATTTAAATCTAAACTAAAAGAATTTTTTAACGTTTTTAATTGCAAAAACTGCTTACTTTAATTATAGAACTTAGTAATTATTTTTTATCTTTTTATCTAATCATATTCTTCAATTATTTCTATTTCTTCTCATCTTTATCTTCTTCCCTTTTGCTTTCTCATCTTCTAAAATCTCAATTCTTCTTTTATCAAATTTCTTGTAAAATTTTTTAATTGATAAATAAATATGATTATAGAGCGCGTAGTACCTCGTTGGCGCGCAGCTCTTTCAATATTCATATTTTATATTAGAAAAATGTTCTCATGTTTCTTGTTAAAATTCTAGAAGTCCAACGAGTCATGTTAGCTTTTCCAAATGGGGAATCTTCTTATTAATATTTATTCTTAAATCTTGAGTCAAATACTTCAGTCTTCTTGAATAAGGTCCGAATAAGAGATAGTTATTAAGTCATTAAGACACGTCAGTCAAACTTTCATACTGCTAGAGAGAACCCTCGGAGTAAGTTATGCATGCTTGAGCTTATCCACCATTCTCCGTTGTGGCATCTAGTGTAAGATTACTAGCAATGCACTATACACTGCACCAGATTACCTACTAGTATGTCTGACGTTTCCGACATCCATTTTTATATATTATATAAATAAAATAAAAAAAGAATAATATATTAGTTAATAATATTTTAAATAAATCAATAATAAAAGATTTAATTTAGAAGATATTTAAACTAAAAAGGAACTAAATACTAATAAAAAGAAGAAAGTAAACTAAATAAATATAAAAATAATAAGCAAGAAAAAGTATTTAAAAAGCAAAAATTGTGTTTAAAATAAATTAAGCAGTCAATAAGTATAAAATGAAAATATCTGGTAATTCAAAATTTATTTTAAATTTAAAGTATAAATGCTAATAAATCTAAAATAAAGTAAGTATAAATGCTAATAAATCTAAAATAAAGTAAGTATAAATGCTAATAAATCTAAAATAAAGTAAGTATAAATGCTAATAAATCTAAAATAAAGTAAGTATAAATGCTAATAAATCTAAAATAAAGTAAGTATAAATGCTAATAAATCTAAAATAAAGTAAGTATAAATGCTAATAAATCTAAAATAAAGTAAGTATAAATGCTAATAAATCTAAAATAAAGTAAGTATAAATGCTAATAAATCTAAAATAAAGTAAGTATAAATGCTAATAAATCTAAAATAAAGTAAGTATAAATGCTAATAAATCTAAAATAAAGTAAGTATAAATGCTAATAAATCTAAAATAAAGTAAGTATAAATGCTAATAAATCTAAAATAAAGTAAGTATAAATGCTAATAAATCTAAAATAAAGTAAGTATAAATCTAAATAAACGTAAATATAATAAAGAATTATTAAAAGTTAAAGAGCAATAATAGTTATAATATAGTTATCAAGTAAAAAATTGATAGTATTGTTCGCTTTTAACTTAAAATTAAAATTTAATTTACTAGTATATTCAGTTCTTCTCCTATAGTGATTAAGTATAAAATAACTTAGTATTAAATTTTAAATAAGCAATAAATTATAAAATAGCTGATATAAATAAAATAAAAAATTGATGGTAAGTATCAAATAAAAGAACCACAAACAGAAAGAGCAACTAATCGTTTACACTAAAATCCTTATTTATCAAATAAATAAAAATAAATTTTTAAATATATTTTCAAACATTTTTAACTTAAAAATTGATAGTTTCATATGTTTTTAAACATTTAAAATTTCTTTAGTAAAAAGCATTTAAAGAAAGAGAATAATAATAATTTCTACAATATTTATAGTAAAAAAGATAATTAAATAGTTTAAAAAAATACTATATTCAAATAATTTTAATATTTTAGATAATATTAATTTACTTTTTTTGTCAAATAGAATATTTTATTTAAATCAACTTAACTATCAAAAAGAAAATCTAACTTTAGTAAACTCAAAATAAATCATATTCATTCATACAATTAACATTATTCCAATTTTTTAATCAAATATTTCTAACTGAAAAATTGTTAAAATAGTTTGAAATAAGTTACAAAGATTCTGGAATGTATTTATTTATATTAAATGTAAAAAGAAAATATTATTAGGTAAATCTAAAGGAAATTATATTTGTATAGGAATTAAATTTAAAATGCTATAAATTATCTTTTTAGTAGAATTAATAAAACAAATTTCATTTTTATTTCAATTAAATTTCAAAATATAAAATAATATCAAAAAAGAAAATTCAAAAATTCAAACTTATCGTAAATGGAAGTTTTAACTACTAATTTTTAGGATTTTTAAAAAATATACATAATTTTGTTTAATTTATCAAAAAATCAGGTTTTAAATAAAAAGTTATTAGTTAAATAAAAAATCCATGCAGTAAATTAATTATAATAAATGTAAAGGCAAAAAAAGATGAAGCCTGCGTTTTTTGCTAAATAAATTTAGATTGGTAAAAATTAAGAAGATTCAGAAGGGAACAGATAGAAATTAGTAAAGACAATAAAAAGAATGAGTTCTCCTTCAAAATAAGAAACTAAAATTTAATAAGATTTTTAAGAAACTATACAGCAAGAAGTTTCAGAATTCAATATCTAACAAAAGATAAGTTATGAACAGCTTATAAAGGTGGTGCTTAATCTCCAAGAAGAGATTAAAAAGCTTCGAAAGGAGAATTCCAAGCTGACATAATTAGTGACTAGAGGACTCTAAGATTCTATTGACCTAAGACTGAATAACCAGGAAAAAGAAATCAGCGCACTCTGAAACTATCAACGTGAACAGCTGAATCAAACAAACTCTCAAGTCTAAAGGATATAGGACTAAAATAATCAGCTTTAAAACATTCTTCAAAGTTAAAACCTCAACTCCCAACTTAAAAACATGAAAATAGAAAAAGAAAACAATGAATAATATTAGTAAAAAATGAAAATATGGAAAAGGAAACATTGCTACTACTGTGGTAGCTAATAACATTTATATAGAAATTACTGAAAATTCTTAAAATTAAAAAAACATTATTGAATCTAGGAAAAAAGAAAAAGAGAACAAATTTATTGCAATCAAGTAAGACAAATCTATAGAAGACAGAAAATTAACAACTGCTGTGATTATAATAAACAGGACCTTAAAATAGAAAACTTTATGATATTCAAGAGAGACCTTCTTACATATTATAAACTTCTTTGAGCAGCGGTCATGAACTACAGGAAAACTATTTTTAATTATTTAATTAATTAATAAAAATGAATCTAAATTATTTTTTAAATAAAAAATCATAAATTAAAGTAAGAAAAAACTAAGATTATGAAGTACATAGCACCTCAATATGTTCAACTCTTTAATATAAATTTTTAAAGTTAAAAAAATTATTGCTGAAGTATTCCAGAGTGCTAGCATTCCCTTGTGAGTCTTGTCTTCTGTAGGATCATGATCGGAATGCTATCCTAATCTTAGTATCTAGCATTTTTCGACATTAGCACTACTTGATGTTTTTCAGTTTTAACATCTCAAGCTACTATCAAAATTCTTGTTCAATCCTTCGCCCATGGGGTATTTCCTGATACCAAAATTCAAGTCGATCTCAGCTGTAGAATTGCTCCCTATTTAAAATAAACAATGTATAATAAATGAATATAAGATAAAATATTTTAACAATAATTTATTTAAATTTAAATTTTTACAAAAATATGAAATTTTTACTTTTAGTTTTTAAATAAATAAAGAAAAAGCATGTTAGTTTTTCTAAAGTTTAACTTTCTAAATTAATTTACCAAAGTTTGTTTAAACTTAAGTTTAAAAATACTTAATATCTATCGGTTACATATTTTTATGTAAAAATAAAGTTTTTATTATTTTAAAAATTATTATTTAGAGGTTAAATTAATTAAACTTTATAATTAATTTCTTTTCTTTTAAACTTCCTTCTTTAAAAGTAGGATTATAGAAAAAGTTTATAATTATACAATAAAATAAACTTGAAGATATATTATCTAAGTTTATCTCGTTTAATTAGGTTAATTTATCTTAATTTTTCTATATAAATAAATTTTATTATAGTACGCGTAGCATCTCGGTGGTGCGTATCTCTTTCAATATTAATACAAAAAAGTACTCATTATTCATACTATTCAATCTATTCTTTCAATGAATCACGTTAGCTTCTTCAAATGGAGAATCTACTTATTAATAATTATTTTTGAGGCTTGAACCAAATGTTGCAATCTTCTTGAATAAGGTCCAAATAAGAATTAGTAATTAAATAATTTGTAGGTCTGTCAGTAAAGCTTTCAGATTGTTAGCGAGAATTCTCGGGCAAATTAGGCTTGTCTCTTCCAAGTTTCTCCATCTTTCCTCTTGGTGGTATCTAGTGCTTGATTACTTGCAATGTAGTATACACTGCACCGGACTACCTATTAGTTCTCCTGACCGTGGTCTACACCCTTATTTTATATATAATAATAAAATCTAATCAGAGTTCTCTTTACTTTTCTTATTATTTTCTAAATTTAATTATTGAATATTAAAAAATAAATCCTAATATTATTTAGTCAATTGCTATATTTAATATAATTGTTCTTGCTCTCTAGTAATCGCTTTTTTAATTAGATTTCGCTATTTACTTATTAATCAGTATTATACTTTATTTAAACTGGAGTATTGCTTGAAGTATTTAATTAAGATTCCTAATAGATACTTTAAACTTAATTTGAAAGTATATTTTTAGCATCTTAATATCTTCATAGATATCTATCTCTTTAAAAGATTCTATATCTTAACTATTCAAATCTTTTAAATATATCTTTGAAATCTAAGAAAGTATCGAGGTGGTAAGCTAATTTATTTGTCTATAAGTGTATTTCTATTATTTTAAAGTTATCTACAATAAATTCCACGATTTAGTACAACACCCAGTTATTTTAAAAGAGTACAAAGGAATTTGTTAATTGGCTATTAGTTGCGGATTCTTAATTAATTAATTTCAACTAAAAAAGTTTTTGGACCGGAAACTCCTTTCCGATTGCACGACCCGACGCTCTCTTTTTATGGAATAACGGGGATATCCTGTTGTGCTCCAGGCACAGTTGCTAGGGAATTCCATCGCTATGAGCAGCCAGGCTTCAAGCCCCTACCAAGAGCGGATAATCTCAAAGACAGTGTTCCCTTCAGAAAAAGACTCTGACCAGGGACTTTCTCAGTGACAGGAAAGGAACTTGTTCCTAGCCATAAAACCAGAAAGTGTTGTCACGAGGGTCATTCTCAGCTCCCACCATCTTTTCAATTATTAGTTGCGGATTCTTAATAAATTTCTTAGGAAGTTCCAAATTTCTTAAACTCTTTTTAGTTAAATCTAGTCTAAATCTATTATTCCAATTAAGTCCAGCACATGCCTATGCTACTCCTTTTATATAGCAGCTTCTTTATTTTTAATAAAAAGAATCAATAAGAATAAATTCTTGTCATTTTATTTCTTTCTCCTTTTTTTTCCTAATTAAATGAAAGTTAAACATAATCTTTTTATAATATACCATAAAAAAATGGAAGAATTCAAAAAAGGTTTCTACACCACCTCCAAAAAGGAGAGGAAACCAGAAGCCACTCTCAGCCGGTCTTCTTTTACTTAACCCTAACCTTTTTCTTAATAATCCGGAACATAGGTCCAAGAAGAACAGAAGTAATCTAAGAAAATCATCCCAACGTCTCAAGAGAAACCCAGAAAGCAGACTTCGTCTGCTTTGCACCAGGAGGTATCAGAATTTAATCCTTCTGGCTAGATGAGCATGGAATAGCTCATCAAAGTTATACTAAATCTCCAGGAAGAGATCAAGAAGCTAAAGAAGGACAATGAGAAGTTAATGCAACAGTTTAACCTAGCAGAAGGAATAGAATCAAGACTCATGTCCTAGGAAAGAGAACTTAGCACTTTTTGGAACATATCACAAGAGTAGTTAATTCCAAAATTAGCTTCGGAAACAGACAGAATTGGACAATAGACTTGAAAAAATAGAAGAGAAACTGCAACGAAAAATAGAGTAAAATGAGTAAAGAAGTGATCCAGAGGTGATTGAGAAGGAAGAAACAAGAAAACCTAAAAGAATTCAGAAAAGATGTTATTATTGTAATTCGGGAGAACATTTATGAAGATGCAAGAAATTCCTAAGTTTAAGAATTAATACTGAACAAAGCAAAGAAAACTGCAAGCGCAATAAAGGAAAAAACATCAACTGTAATAGAAAAGAGATAGAGAAAGATTTTTTATGAATGAGCTTGGCAAGATCTACAGAAAGAAATAAAATGGAAGATGAAACCGAAGACAATATGACCAAGTGAGAGAGAGGAGATCAAATTTTTAAACATTTTCATATAATCCCAAAGCAATCTGGCGATGGGCAGGAAGAGGTGAACCTCCTCCAAGATTGCCAAAGTTAATTTTATTATTATTAATATATTTAATAAATCCCAAATTAAACTTTAAGCATTATGTGATTTGGCTAATATCTCATTCTTTAATATTAATAGACTATAACTAGTTTTGAAAAGGAAAAATATACCTAAAATAATGAATAAAACTACTTATTAGTACTAGCTTTAGGATATCTTAACTATAGGTAATAAATTGAATGAATTTAAATAAACTTTTTTAAATAAAGTAACTTATTTATATGCTTTTAATTAAGATATAATCTTATATCATCAATAAAAAAGATAAAAAACTAAAAACTTTAAATAAAAAACTTAAAGGTTTCCATAATTAATATCAATTTAAATTAAAATAACAGTTAATATCACTTTTTACATAATTTAATATTTTATAGAAAGATTAAGTTTCCTTTCATTAAAATTAAATAATCATCATTTTTATTCAAATATTCAAATAACTGCAGTTACTAATTTCTAAATCCTCTTTTGATTATCATAAATATAACCTACTATTTAAGATTTTTGCTCTTTTTCTAATAAGATTTTGGAGATTAAATTTATTTTCAGCTATTACCAAAAGTTAAGCGTAACAAATATTAGCTTAATGATTAGGAAGTTTATTAAATTTTTAAATATTTAAAACTATTTTTTAATTGCTTTATGACTGAATAAAATGGCTTTTAAGAAATAACAGTACTTTGAACAAAATATTTAAACAGGAAAATTATCTAAAAAATAAAAAAGCGAAATAATTACAATGAGTGAAAGAGAGAAATATGATTGATATGACGAACATTAACCACTTGGAAATCCAGAATTAAAAAAACTTCCGATACAAACTTAAATAGGAATATTATCTAAGTAATTAAAAAATTTATGTTCAAAACTAGATGCCTCACTGATAAAGATGAAAAATTAGAAAAATTAATAACGTCTTTGCTTGAAAAAAAATATTAATCATCATAAGAAATAGAAAACAAACTGGAACAAAGCATTATTTAAATTTAATAATGAATTCAGGTAACGCCAGTTTCGTTTTAATAGAATTAATCAGATCCTATGGAAATAGAAAATGAAGCCTCAAATCAAAAAAAACAGTAAACATTAATTTAAAATAAGTAGTAAATTTAAATTAAATAAGAGCTACAGGAATAATAGTCTAAAAGAAAAATAAAATGTTACGTGTGCAAAAATAACACCAATGAAAATGCTGTCACTAACTAAACGAAATTTAAAGAAAGAATAAATAAGAATTTAAAAAAAAACAATTTAGGATATATCCAACATAAAGCGGGAAAATTTATAGAAAAAAATTCTTTAATTAAAAACTTAATTCTTGTAGAAATAATTAGGAACGTTACATGCAAGGCTAAAACTATTCAGATATTAAAGGATGGTGCACTAATGAAGAGCTACACCGCCTTACTAAGCTTAGTAGAAATTCAAGACAAACTAATGAAGTCAAGCTGATAGATTAGGTTCAAATAGCTGACTACTAAGGCTTTAACAAAGTTTTTTAATTTTAACTTTTAATACAGAATTTTTTTTCTTTTAAGAAATTTATATTAATTTGAAAAAACATTTAAGTAATAATTATCTTTTGAACATTTTTTTACACTTCTAGATGCTTTTGCTTTTAATTTTTGCAAAATTTTATAAATTTCATACTCTTTTTATTTTCATTGTAATATATGGTATTTATTGAGAAAATGTTTTAAAATCTATTATAAGTAATGGATTTAACTATATGTTAAAGTTGCAAAGAAGAGTTTGACTAAAATCAAATATTACCAAAAATATTAAGTTGTGGCTGTATTCATTGTGCATAATGTATAAAATTTTTCTTAAGTAACGGATACAATTAAATGTAAGATTTATAAAATAGTAGTTAGTATAGAGGAACAGAATTTGAAAAAATTCTTTAGAGATAAATAAATAAATAAATAAATAAATTTGATTATAGAGCGCGTAGCACTCTCATTGGTGCGCAGCTCTTTAAAAAAAAATGTTTCATACTGACAAGAATGTTTGCTACTGATAAAATTATCAGATACTGATAAATCTTGTTCAATACTGGTATAATTATTCAGTACTGATAAAAATGTTCAATACTGATATAATTTTAGAATACTCGTAATCTTTAATACTTGCTGGAAGTCCAAGGACATGGCAGGATTATGTCTCATTGCATCACCAAAGCAGAGGACGACATGTGTCAATTATGGGTACTTAAATTCCCCACCTCTGATGAAGTTCGCAATATTATTTCTTTTTCGTTCCAGAATTAAATCAAACTAAGCCAGTGCCGAAGGTCATAGAATCTTATGTCTCGAGGCCAAATCAAAGCAGAGGAAGACATAAAGTCGATTATGGGTACTTAACTTCCCCAACCTCTGATGAAGATGACCTTGTTGTTCACCTTCGAACAACTATGGCGGTTTTAAAAAATATAATATAATAAATTACTTGACGAAAGAAATTAATAAGTTTGAGCATAAAGCAAATCTGATTTAATTATTTTAAGATTTATCAAGTTAGGCAAAATAATAAAAGTAAAAGATGTTAAGTATTATTTAAGCGAGAAATAAATTCTAAAAGTTTTTCAGTATGATAGTGAAATAAGTTGCATAGACTTTATACCAGAAAAATCTTAATATCTTTTAGACGAGCATAGTTCAAATTGAGGAAGTCTAAAGATAGATAAATACAATCTGAAAAAGATTTTAATAAATAAAGACAAGCAAAAGAAAAACTATTCAAGAGTGTAGCAATAGCTTAAAAATTTTAAATACGTAAGTTGAAGAGTATGAAGTTTTGAAAAGTGAGATCAAGAGAGTCAGAGATTTAAATTAATAAGAAAGCAATTAGAATTTTAAGAAAATACAAGAAGTTTCTTTCTAAGTCTTGCAAGAAGTAATGAATATGAATTAAGAATAAAGTTCAAATCTTTAAGATTTATGTGTTTTTATACGTAAATAAATTGAATAATATAATTCAGTCAGTTATAAGTAAAAAACAAGTCTAAAATTAAATTAAAAAATAGCCTTAAAAAAACAAAGACTAAGTTTAAATACAGTATAATTAGAAGAGTATAAAATAGTAAATGAATTAATAAGCTTAAGCAGCTCAAATGACAAAATAGTTGCATTAAGAACTCGTTATCGTAAGCATTTAACATTTGTAAAATATACTAAACAAATTCAAAAATAGAAATATCGAAGTGAATAACATGTCGAACAATCTATAGAACATATCATAATTTTATAGAAATAAATAATTCTTTATGATTTGATTAAATAAAAATACGAAAAAAATAAAAGATATCTTAAAAAATTCTAAATTTATCTAATATCATAAAAAATGCAATCAGCAGAAGCCAATAACTTGAATATATTGAATATTTGAAATACAATTTTACCTAATTAAACTTTTAAAAATCGACACTTCCAATACTGATTTATTAAACAAAATATTAATCTTGAATATTCTTAAATTAAAATTTCAAAAAAGATAACTACGCAACTCTAAATTCAAAAACTGAGAAAATTTAACATCTCCCGTAAACAGAAAAAAGTCCAGAGATATAAAAAAGAAAAAAAACTGTGTAACATTCGAGTACATCACTTCAGATGGTTAAAAAAAATTTACCGGATATTATGAACATATAAAAAACCTAAACGATTAACAGATTGTAAAATTGAAAAAATTGAGGTCACACTAGTCTTGTATATGCTGTGGCTATATCCAGTGATTCAGAGTTCATCGTATCGGGAAGTTATGATTATACGGTGAGACTATGGGACGTCAAGACAGGTACCTGTAAGACCATGAGTGGTCACACAAATTATGTATGTGCTGTGGCTATATCCAGTGATTCAGAGTTCATCGTATCGGGAAGTGCAGATAATACGGTGAGGCTATGGGACGTCAAGACAGGTACCTGTAAGATCATGAGTGGTCACACACATTAGGTATGATCTGTGGCTATATCCAGTGATTCAGAGTTCATCGTATCGGGAAGTGCAGATAATACGATGAGACTATGGGACGTCAAGACAGGTACCTGTAAGACCATGAGTGGTCACACAAATTAGGTATATGCTGTTGCTATATCCAGTGATTCAGAGTTCATCGTATCGGGAAGTCATGATTATACGGTGAGACTATGGGACGTCAAGACAGGTACCTGTAAGACCATGAGTGGTCACACAAATTAGGTATGATCTGTTGCTATATCCAGTGATTCAGAGTTCATCGTATCGGGAAGTGCAGATTATACGGTGAGACTATGGGACGTCAAGACAGGTACCTGTAAGACCATGAGTGGTCACACAAATTAGGTATGATCTGTGGCTATATCCAGTGATTCAGAGTTCATCGTATCGGGAAGTTATGATAATACGATGAGACTATGGGACGTCAAGACAGGTACCTGTAAGACCATGAGTGGTCACACAAATTAGGTATGATCTGTGGCTATATCCAGTGATTCAGAGTTCATCGTATCGGGAAGTGCAGATAATACGATGAGACTATGGGACGTCAAGACAGGTACCTGTAAGACCATGAGTGGTCACACAAATTAGGTATGATCTGTGGCTATATCCAGTGATTCAGAGTTCATCGTATCGGGAAGTTATGATAATACGATGAGACTATGGGACGTCAAGAAAGGTACCTGTAAGACCATGTGTTTCAAAATATTTACTGCTTTTTCTTAATATTTCGTCTCATAATACGTTTAAAAATATCTACATTGTCTCGCCAAACCGTACTTAATTTTTATTTAATATTTATTTTTTTAATTTTTTTAAATTTTTATGAATTGGTGTTTTTTCTGATAAATTTTTAAGAAGCTTGAATTTAATTTTAAATATTATTGTAAAATTTTAAGAAGGCTGATCTATTTTGCTTTGACTATATTTATCATCTTGCAAGTATTTTTTTAAATTTAATTTTCTATTAGCTAACAACATGCGAAGATTTCTCTTTGCCTATTTTCGAGATCGATTACTAAAATTTTAATTTCTAACATAAGTTTAAAAGAAATGAATTTTACTTTTGAAAATAAATTTAAAATAAAATATTCTAATAATATTGAATAACACAAAAAAAATCTTATTTAAAGAGAACTAAAAAAAGATGCGACCACATCAAATTTAAAAAGTGGTAATCAAAAACGGAGTAGAGAATTTTCAATTCACGTGTTATTTCATTTTACTTCTTATTAAATCGTGGAAAATAACTGAAAAGATAAAAGAATCCTACAATAAATTTCTAAAAAAAAAAAAGAAACACATAAATCTTTTAACTACCGTTCCATATTTCTTGTAAATCATCTTTTAAAATCATAGATTTTTGACTAATTGAATAATCAAATCCATATCTTGTAAAGATTTGTTGATGAGATGTAGCACGGATTTATAGCAGTTTAATTATGCTTCAATAAATATTCAATCTGAGAACAACACTTGAATGACTCTATTATAACATTCGAGAGACTATCGTCATTTTTATTGATATTAAAATGCATTGATTCAGTAATTAGATCAGATATAGGAAAATTATTGAATAATATCGAATTTTCCTGAAGGAATAATAAGATTCCTATCAGACACATATAAAGAGGAGATTATAAGATTAACAATAAATGATCTAATCTCTGAAGAATTTGAAACTTAAAACGGAGTAAAATAAGGATGTGTCTGCGCCTCCGAGATTATTCAATATAGAATTAAATTAGTTAATGAATGAATTAAAGGAAAAAGAAGTTTGTATTACAATACAGACTATAACAGGATAGGGAACAGAAGTAAGATGTGTAGTTGCTCTAGCATAGGCTGATGATATTGTACCTTTAGTTCATCCAGAATAACTAGATGATATGAATGATATACTATAACAATGATCATAACGCTATAATTTATAAATTGCGTACAAAACAAAAAGAATGGTATGAAATGGTAATGCTTGGCAAAATTAAGAGATAATCACGATAAATTGTATATTAATAGAGAAAGTGAAGGAATTTAAGTATTTGGGTCATTGGATATAAGAAAAATATTTCATATTAAAAACATCTGAGTCAAGAATCTAAGAATGCCAGAAAACCCAAGCATGAATTTCGAGCAAATTAACAATTTAGAAAAGAATCACTTCATATAATGCATCTATGATAATAAAATTCAATATAAATCAAACATTTGGTTATGGAAGCGAGTGTATTCCAGTCATTGAGGAAGTTATAGGAAATAACTCTTTCAATAAATTGGAAATATAAAAAATGAATGATTTCTAAGTATCGCGGGATTAAAATCTTGACGACTCTTCTTTACCTAAAAATAAAGAAGCTGCCATCTAATTAAATGAGCATAGGCAGATGCTCAACTACTTTCTAAAAATTGATCCTGATTCATTTCAACTCAAATCCGTAAAGTCTATTATAAACTTGTTAAGAGCTTTACCAAATAGTTGTAGTTAATCTCCAGTTAACAAGATCCTTAGAATTCCGTTAAAATTACTTCGAAATTCCTTAAGAACTGGAAATTAACTAACAAGAATTCTAAAGATTCAAAAATATATTTATAGATAAAAAAAAATTAGATTGGTACCTCAGTCTCAACACTTGTATCAAAAGCATCCTCTACTAGTAAGATACTTTTGATAATTCATTCTCTAATCAGTTAAAAACAGTAAATAATATAATGAATATTTAAGATACTCTTTAAGTTAAAAAATAAAATGAAATACTTCTAAATGAAGTAAAAGAACTCAAGATTAAAATATAAAAATTAACAGATAAATAAATAAAATTATTATAGAGTGCGTAGCACCTCATTGGCGCGCAGCTCTTTCAATATTAATATTTAATATTAAGAAAAATGTTCTAATGTTTCTTGTTAAAATTCTAGAGGTCCGATGAGTCATGTCAGCTTCTCCAAATGGGGAATCTTTTTATTAAAATTTATTCTAAAATCTTGAGTCAAATGCTTCAGTCTTCTTGAATAAGATCCAAATAAGAGATAGTTATTAAGTCGGTATTTAGAAGGCCCGTCAGTCAAACTTTCATACTGCTAGAGAGAACCCTCGGGGTAAGTTAGGTATGTCTCAACGGAGCTTATCCACCATTCCCCGTGGTGGTATCTAGTGTGAGATTACTCGCAATGCAATATACTCTGCACCAGATTACTTACTAATTTGTCTGACGCGGCCGACATCCATTTTATATTTTTTTATATATAATAACAATTCTTTAGAAAAACTAAACACTATTCTTACATAAAATAATCAAAATATTTAAGTCATGAAAAGTTCTTATGAAGCAACCTTTGAATAGTATAAGACTTATATAAATAAAATTACTAAGAAAATCAAGGAAATCAAAAATGAAAATTAGATGCTAATGTTAGATCTATAAGAGTAATAATAATTAAAAATAAGGTCTAAGCAGTTAAATTTTGCAACAAATTTAATATAATTTTAGATAAAGAAGTTTAAGCAAATTCCTGAATTTGCCTTATTAATTAAATTGTCTAGACTGGTATAAGCATTTCTGCAAGAAATTAATAATCAATATAAACAAATTATGATAGCTCAAAAGAAGAGTTGATTTAAACAGATGAAATAAAGAAATATATTGAATAAACTCTTAGTAATGAATAATTTACTTAAACAGAACTAGTTAAAAGTCATAAATAAACACAAAATTTTATAATATAGTGATATACTAACCCATAAATAAATAAACTTCCTGCAAGTTTAAATTTAATTATATAAATAGTAAGAATAAGCATTAAAGCATATCTAACAAGAACTTTAAGAAGCTTATTAATAAAAAATAAACACTGAAGCTTAATTATAAAATTATTAATATTTAAATCAATAATCTACTGATTAGTGTTTAATGCTAAAGAATTAAATTTTATATTTGAGTAAAGAATTAGAAAAGCAATATTAAAATGGAAATAAGTAATATATGATGTATAAAACAGATTTACCATGAAAATAAAATATCATTTAAGATATGATAATATAAAAACAAAGAGAATTAGAAAATAATACAATCATTTACACTTATCAGTTACAAATACAAAAAATAATTCAAGTTGAAATGCAAACTTAAACGGAAGTAAATTCACATAAAACTAGTCAAACTTAAACAGACAATATAAGTTAGGATAAAAAAATATAAGTTAAAGTTTAATGTTCAAATGCTTCATCTAGTACAATAAAAATTGAATAATATAATCAATTTTGCTAGACAAGTTTGCTTGATGAGAATTATATAAAGCTCCAGTAATTCTATCATTAGCTAAATATTTAACTTAATTTGTAACAATTAAAAGTTTGAGTAAAACTTAAGAAAATAATAAGAAATTAATAAGTAATTAATGAAAGAATTATTTGATCTAAAAACCAAGCTTTGATAAAAAGATTAAATGAGCTAAACAAACATTAATTATATTGAAAACTAGAATCGCACTGTTATTAAATAATCAAATCCTTGCAAAAGAAAACATGGAAAAGATGGAATTTAAATTCCTCCAGCTAAACGCAATATTAAATGCAAAAATGAAAGTGAAAGTGAACAGATAATACGATAAATAAATTAATTAATTAACGTGGGTCTGCCATTATAGGCTATCCACGGATTAATGTTTTAATAATATAGTCTTGATATTCTTTTCTGCTTGTTTTAATTCACAAATGTGAAACCTTCTTCTCTCTATTCTTGTGACTCTGTCTAAGGCCGGAGTTGAAATTCTTAAGGAATTCTCATTCTAGTACAAAAATTTGTCTTGAGTATCTTCTATAGTTAAAAATCTTAGTTTATTTTTACCTCAGCTATACCTTGCTTTCCACCAAGCTACTATCCAAGTTGACGGCATAGTGAATAGGAGAGCTTTTGAGGCGCGGAATACAGAATAAGACTCGCTTTTTCTGATATCGAGTCTCAAGCTAGAGACTAGCTTAAGACTCACCGCCCATATTTTAAATTATTATAATATATATAATTTAAATAGGGTGGAAAGCCCTTTCCTTCGAATGTTGTTTGGAGGCCCAGTAAGGCAACTAAAAAATGAGCGCGGACGGAGGATAAATCGGAGGAAGAGAAATCAATGACAAGAGAAAAACGATGTAACAAGAGAAGAACTCTGAATGCCAGGAGAAAACTTTCTTCGTCATAGGTCGGGGAAATGTACCCGTAATCGCATATTGC
Organism: Loxodes magnus; assembly: GCA_946699065.1. Taxonomy (NCBI): domain Eukaryota; phylum Ciliophora; class Karyorelictea; order Loxodida; family Loxodidae; genus Loxodes; species Loxodes magnus. The sequence goes on from CAMPDV010000362.1 coordinate 297,011, forward strand.
CTCCTATGCTTTAGAAGGAAAAATTACAGGTACTGCAGGAAGAGAAAACAAGGACAGAGAGACATAAAATTTTTTTCGACATTAAATAAAATTAATTTAAAGAGCTGCGCACCAACGAGTGTGCTACGTGCTCTATAATCCAATTTATCTATTTATAATAAAATTTTTAATCTCCTCAACTCTAAAACTTTATCAAGCAAGGTTCGTGAAGGAGGGACTAATTTTAAATGAGCAATGTTCAAGTAAGGTATATAACAATTAAAAAAGAATTAACTTAAGGCACTGTAGATAGTACCTAAAATAATATTAAAATAGAAAATAAACTTCTAGAATCTTATTCGATTTAAGTAATTTACATTTTGATCTAATATTTTTACCAGCACCCTGAGTATAAAAAAGAACTGGTACATATTTAAAGAGATTCATAAGGGACTAAATATGATTGCATATATTAGGGAGGAATCCCTGGTGAAGCGCAAGAATCTAAGAAAATAAAAATAGGACATGTAAATATCAACTCAATAGCTAGTAAACAGATGGCATTATAATAATATAATAATTCACCCTTGATAATGAGATTGACATTTTTTCAATAAATGAAACATGAACGTTATAAACATATTGCCCAACTGTTATAGATCAATATCGTACCTATTACTAAAACGCAAATACTCGTGCAGGTGGAGTATGTCTATTAGTAAAAAAGTAACTTGATTCTTGTTAAAATTAATAAGATTCATCAAATCTTCCTGGACATTTTATAAGCGTGAGAGTTGGAAATTTTATAATTGCATAATGGTATTTGCCTACAAATGAAAAATCAAATATTTATAAGGCATTGCATATGAATGCCTTAATAATATAATAAATAATAGCGACCAGAACCCTACTATACTTTGTGGCGACTTTAATGCCTTACTTCCTAACTATGGTAATAATTCATCACAAATCAATAATAATACTTAAAGATTACTAGACTTTATAGAAGCAAATGAATTAATAATTTTAAATGATTAAGAGTCCAACACATTTATTCATAGAGTGAATAGTTAATGCTATTGTAATGACTACTTCTTGGCAACTTAACATTTAAATTCCGATGATTTCGTTGACTATAAAGTTATCCGAGATTCGGGTTTGCATACTGATAATTTTCCACTAAGTATTACATTAAATTATAATTTAAAAAGAAGTGAATAAGATTAGCAATAACGATTACTCTATAAAATTTTTAAATTATAGAATCTGAACACGATAAACTATTATTAAACTATTTTTGGGATAATTTTATCAATTCTAGTAACTTGATTAAAAAAATGTTGAAAATTAGTATCAATTCATCTGCGATCTTATTAGTTATGATGCTGAGATTGTGCTTGGATCTTAAAATTAAAGAAAAACTATTATCAATTGCCAAGTTACTTAGCTACGTTATTTGTTCAAGCAAAAAGGATAATATTGCATATTAGAACGCATTAGCTTTGTATGGACGTCATAATTAAGAAGTTACTTAATTTTACTTGCTTAAAATTTAATCTTTTAAGCATTATCTTCACAAATTTTGGAAATGAAAAAAATAAAGAGCTAAGGAAAAACATAAAGATCTTAAAAATAATGCTTAAATAATGTTTAAACAAGCTAAGAGACTAATAAACCCAAAAATTCGTAATTAGATGAATTTTAACTTTAACTAACAACAGCAATTTGAAAATTGGGAAATTAACGTTTTTGATAAACATTCTAAAATAAGTAAGATAGATTTTTACTTCTCAAATAAAAAAATAGATGGAATATTTAGAAATAAATATTTTATCTTAAATTAAGAATTAAGTCATTTATAAAATATGCCTCTTTTTACGTGATTTGAAATTAAAAAAAATATATCTTAGCTTGTAAATGATAAAGCTACAGGTAATGAAGGTCTAAAAGCTGAGCTTATTAAATATGGAGGTTAAGATTTGCATTAAATTATTTCAAGTTACATTAATAACATGCTTAGAACATTTAAAATACCTAATGCAATGAAAAAAATAAACATTCTTCCGATTTTCAAAAAGGGAAACAAAAATAATTGATGTAATTGACGACCTATCGCTTTATTGAACTGTCTACTTAAAATTTATGATAAAGCACTAACATAAAGATTTTAACATTATATTTATGAACGAAACATTTTACATCCAGCCTAATTTGGATTTATTCGTAAACGCTCCACTACTTAGCAAATTTGAACTATTTAGTAAATTATAGACTTGCATCGCAGATGATCTCATAAAAAGTAATTAATTGCTACTTTAATAGATGTAGAAAAAATGTTTGATAGCATATCTAGGAAATTACTTTTTGATCATCTTAGAAGACTTAGGTTACCTTTGGACCTAATATGGCACTAGAATCTTTTTATGATAATGTTGATGCGAAGTTTATAATTTATGGATATCTTACAAGAACAATTAAATATAACAATGGATTACTATAAGGAAGTAGTCATGCACCTGTACTTGCAATTTTAAACTATTATATTGTTATAAGATATTTAGAAGATAATCAGAAGAAATCAGGATTTCAAATCTTATCTAAAACTTTCGTAATACGAGCCTTTGCTGACGACTTAATCCAATTGTCCTCTTCCTAGAAAAATGCCTAAAAAGTATTATAAGCTACATCTACAGTTTTTGATTGAGTAAAACTTACAATTAATGTAGATAAATGTGAAGTAATAGAATTCTTGAAAAAAATCAATGAAAAGAAAGCTAACCTTCTATTACTCTAAAGCTCAATTGAATTCAAATTGCTTAAAAAGATGAAGTTAACTATTTAGGATATTTTTTAGGAATAAAATTAAATTAAAAATTACATTGTATATCAGTAGCTACCAAATACAGAGTAGCTAGTTAAAAGCTACTGCAATACTTTCTAAATATGGATTAATATCCCCTCTCAGCTTCAAAACTTTTAGTAGAACTTTTATTTTGCCTAAAGTTTAATATGGAAGTGATATTACTCCGTGAGTTACTATTTCTGGAATTAAAGGAATAAAAAACAAGATAGTAAACTTGTAAAGACTTATCTCAAGATAGGCGTTTAGATCTTAAGAATTCACATTCAATGAGCCATACTTTATTGACCTAAACTGGCTTCCTTTTACACATAAGGTAACTCAAAAGTTAATGCGCTTTTATTAAAAATTGATATAATACAACAAATAAAATCCTAACTCAGAAACTGCTTTTTTATTGGAAAAATACACTAAATTTAATTTACCATACTAGAAACATATAAAAAAATGTATCGATTGGTATAATTTTGACATGTCACATGTTTAGAATAATATGAATTTTTATAAACTCACGGAATAAAAAATAAAACATAAATTCTTAATGGAATGTCTCTCTAGAAATACACTTATGACAACAGCAAAAAGAATTATAGACTAAATAGAAAATAATTAAAGTGTATTTCCTGAGATTACTTACACTAAATATAATAAACACTATATTAGAGAGACTATTTCCATCTATAAACTAAGAAATGTTTCTTATAATTTTCAATAAGAACTCAGTAATCTCTACATTAACGTTAGATATAGCATTATTTGCTTATGTGGCTAAGATTTTGATGAAACTGATCTTATTTTTTATTGCTAATAAAATGAAGATACTATTGAGGAATTTGAAATTCATAAAGCTCTTAAAGAAAAAGACAAAAAGAAACTAATTCTTTAAACTAAAACTATATAAGCAAACATCTTTCAAAAAATCAAATTCCTAAAATAGACAAATTAATCAAAAATTTTAATTCCAAATTACTAAAAAAGCGTCTTAAAATGTTTAAACTACAAGATGAGTTGTTAGAAGAGTTTCTAGAAGAAAAAAAAGAAAAATTTAATCAAGAAAATAAATAAAAATATATGATAGTGAAAGAGCAAGAAGAAGCTTAATTGACATTTACAAACTTTTATCTTTCAACATATTTTTAATATTTATAGTCTAAGCGATATCTATTGCAACTATGTCTCACTATTCTTAAATGTTGAAAATATTATATTTAAATTAATTAATTAATAAATTGGAAATCATGCAGCTTAGATCATTAAGAGTTGTAATAGATGGACCTTTTTGTGCATAAAACGAAATCCTAGAGAATGAACTGATTTTCCTTAAATTACAAAATTACATGTGATAACGTATGATAATGTTCAGAAGAAAATTGCTCCTAAACTAAGAATCAACATTGGATGGATGAATATGTCAATTAACAAAGAGGAATAACTATATATTTGAAACATAACTCAAGGAAGTTAATGGAGGTACTACAGCTCAATGAAGAAATAATAATACAAGAAAAATGAAAAGGAATAGATGGAAAATTAATGATAAAAAGCGATAAAGTTCCATAATGATGTAAATTCCATTACACGAATGTAGAATATGATCACCTGCAAAAAATTAGACTGAATTAATTGAACAATTCATACAAGGAATACCAAATTATCCAAGATTCAACAAACACAGAAAACAGGAAATATGATATTTATTTAGGCTACGGGCCAAATGCAATGGAGCAGCATAAGCAATGAAAGAAAGAAATCTAATAGAGAGTGAAGCATGCTAATTCTGCAATTATAGAAAGGAAGATGAGATCTCTATAATAGAAGATTGCAGATAATACAAAGAAGAAAGAGAATAGTTAATAGAAAATCTCGAGAACGTAATTATCAGTAATAACTAATAAAAATAAGCCTTCTTAAACCTCAGGCTTAAAGAAATAGTGTGAGGAAATTACAAATTCGAAAATATGATACGAACTCTACAAGTAATCAAAAGAAAAGAAATAGATTATCACATTAAAAATTTTCTGAAATATATATAAGAGAAAAGAAAATGGGGTTTTATTTAAAAAATTCTTCCTTATTAGAAAAAAATGAGTAAAAACTACAGAGCAGGATCCAATGAGCATATTTGAATTTATAATCGGTTATCAAGAGGACAAAAATAAAAATATGATTAAGCAGCTTTATAACAATTCTAAGAAAATGTGGAAAGGAACTTGCGATGCTCTCAGAAAAGACTAACAGATAGCTTAACTATCTAAAGACAAATGAAAGAGTTGGAAAAGTAATTGATAGAAATAGAATTCTACTGTTTTAAAAAAACCTAATGATGGAGATTGAATCTAATTATCCAGATCAGGATATAATGAATCTATTGGAAGAAAAATTTAGAATAAATAAAAGAAAATTTAGAAGATTCTGGTTTGATAAGATAATTTCCAAGAATACTCTTACTTTCGATTTTCTCTTAATTTGTGGTTCAACTATCAATGGTGAAACCATGTAAATTAATTGATTGGTTAATTCATTCATTCATAAACTCTTTCTTCAGCATTTATAGTTTTTGAGATCTTTTTTGATTTTTAGATCTTAATCGGTTGTTCATTTCTAAACTCGGTTCTTTATAGATTACTTTTATACTTCTAGTTTTTTTTTTTCGTTTCATTTATAACTTTCTTATGTTGTCGATTTATATGCCTTTATCCTCTAAAACAGATTTAATTTTTTTATTGAGTTTATTTCTTTTTCTTTTAAGATTTCTGATAATTTCTTTTTCAATCATCATTGTTTCAGTTTTTACTCTATTATAGTCATTTGAGTTTATAATTTTTGCTTATTTTCTATTTTTCTTGTGGTCTTATATTAATTTCTATCTTATTTGTTTACATGCTTTAAGTGTTGTTGGTTTGATCTTATGAAGTACTTCAAAAAGCATTTAATTTTCTTTAATGGAAATAAAGTTTTATTGTTATTTTTTTTATTTATTTATTTAATAAATAAATTGGATTATAGAGCGTGTAGCACTCTCGTTGGTGCGCAGCTCTTTAAATTAATTCTATTTAATGTCGAAAAAAAATTAATGTCTCTCAGTCCTTGCTTTCTCTTCCTGCAGTACGTGTAATTTTTCCTTCCAAAGCATAGGAGGCAATATGCGATTACGGGTACATTTCCTCGACCTATGACGAAGAAAGTTTTCTCCTGGCATTCAGAGTTCTTCTCTTGTTACATCGTTTTTCTCTTGTCATTGGTTTCTCTTCCTCCGATTTATCCTCCGTCTGCGCTTATTTTTTATTTGCCTTGCTGGGCCTCCAAGCAGCATCCGAAGGAAAGGGCTTTTCACCCTATTAATATTTTAATAGTTAATAATTCGATTTTATTTTATTTATTCAGCTTTTATTATTTATAAATTCTTAATTTAGGTTAAACATTACTTTAACTATCTATTTATATTTGTACTTTTTTTTCAGTTGTAATTTTTTCTATTTATTGTGGTTTTTTATTATTTTTTATGTTTTAAGCTTATTCTATAATATTAAAGTTTTGAATATTTAAGAACATTTCATGTTTTTTTTTCTAGTTCATTGGGAAGTTATTGTTAAGTTTAATAAGAATATTATTCTTTTTAAAAGATGACGTGGTTATAAGTATAGTATTTTCATACTTATTCTTATAATATAGATGTTTTATAAAAGATGTTTTTTATTTTATCCAACATTTTTGTTTAAGTTATATATTTATTTTTTAAATAGTTTTCATCGAATATTTCAAATATTATTTTCATAGATTAATCGATTTATAATATGTTTTTGTTGATAATTATAATTTGTTAAATTTCTATAATAATCTTTATTTTAAAAAAAGTGAATGTTGGCAATTGTCATGAGAACCATTGAAAATTTAGTGTAGTGTATACTACATAACAAGTAATCTTTCACAATAAATGATACCACAGGAAAGGGTGGACAAGTTAGGAAGAGATAACCCTAGCTTTCTTAAAAATTCTCACAAGATGTAAAAAAGTTTTACTTAGGTCATACTGACGACTTAATAATTATTTTTTTCCAAATTTTTTTATTTAAGAAGACAAGTACATCTAAGTTAAGATTCGGGAATAATCTTTAATTAAGAATATTTCCCATTTATTGAAGGTGACATATCTCATTGGATTAATAAAATTATAACAAGAAACATGTAAACTTTTTTCTTAATTTTAAATATTAATTACGAAAGTGTTGAGTGATAAAGAGGTGATTCGCAATATATAATAATTTTTATTTATTTTTCTTTCTTTTTTTATCTCTTTGTACTTAAATTAAATTAAAAATTTTATGGATAATGGAGTGTTCCCTTAAAAGATTCATAACCCCCTTATTACCTTTTACAGGGTCTCGGACTCGCCGGTGTCTCCACCCAAGTTCACTTCCGAGGTTACCGAATGGTCTTAGAGTTATCTTTTTTCTTCAAAGCTAACCATCCGAGGAAGGATAAAAATTTGTAAGTTCTTTCCAAATATTTTTTCTTATTTACCAATTCCTCCTACACTTTTTTCATAAGTGGAATAAACTGCCGCATATATAACATTTTTTCTTGAAAAATTTTTCTGTCGTCATAGGTTATTCTTCTATTACCATTGGATAATTATTTCTTTTTAGGTCTTATTCCTCTAATTTTCCTAGTCTCCTTTTTATGTCCGTTATTTATTAAAATGCGTTTTCATACTTTAAGAAATCTGTTCCCATTTATTCATCAATTCTTACTATATCGCATTCTATTTCTTAATATCTGTTGTTAATATCCTCTTTGGTCACAAATTCATTATGAGGTCTCTCGTCCTCAACATGATCTAATAAGTCTTATTGTAAACTCATGACGTAATGTTCGAGGTTCTCTACCTTATCAATGTAATCAAAAATGATTTAAACAAGAGACTTTTTATCTTAATTCATAAATTGTTCGAAGGTGTAACTTTTTTTTGAAATCTTGGAAGGAAATTATTTTTCTTCTGAGATTTTACAATATTATTTCTTTTTTGTCTTTGTTGGAGTTTGTTAGAGCTGGAGTGATTGATCTAAGGAGCTACGAGAAGCCTTTTAGTTGAGAAAGCATTTGTTCAATTCCGCCATCATTTTATCATCTCTTTGTACTTAAGTCATTGAAATATTATCATTATATATTGGAATTTTTTATGATATCATTTTATTTTTTTTCTTAATTATAATATCTTCAGAGATTCTTATTTTTATTTTAGAATGGTATTTTTAATTGATTATATTTTTAGATTTTATATATTCATATAATTATTTTTAATTTTTAATTTTTTTATTCAAAAAATCAAATTATTTAAATTCAAAATACTAAATTATTTGTATTAACATTTAAATATTATATTTTTTTTAAGTTAAATCTTTTTTTTTAATAATAAAAATAATTTATCAATTTTTATTTCAATATAATTAGTTTCTATATACTAAATTGTTTTTTAGTCTTTATAAATGGATAGCAATCAATGTCCAAACTGTAAAGAGCAATTTGATTAAGAAGAGAGATTATACAAATAGTTACCATGTGGATGTAGTTCATGTTTGAAGTGTTTTTAAACAGTATTTCAACTTACTAAAAAAATCGAATGTGCATAACACAACTAAGTTTATAACTTAAATCCAGAAGATTTACAAGGATATGTTGTATAAGAGCAAGTTCAGTAAGAAGTACCGCAGCTATAAGAAGAGATAATTGATCAAGTGAAAATCAATGAGTAGTTCAAGTGGTTATAGGACTAATATGATTTGAAATAGAATTAAGTTCATATGATAAAAGAGATAATATACGACAGTGATCAACTTATAAAACATATCTAGTCGTTATCGGTTCAGTAAGTATTCAAGACTTTAATCAATTCACTTTCTCTTAGTAAAAGTAAAATAATGAATTTTTTGAATCGTTTAGCTACTCTTCAAGCCACAAATCAAGTGCAATAGTAATAGGTCTTAGCGACGAGTTAGTAGTAATAAAACTAAGGACAAAATGGTCAAGCTCAAGAATAATTTTAGCAAATATTGCGAGAGATAGAAAATTTTAAGAGAGAGTAGAACCAACAAATGGACATTTAAACATTAAGAAATAATATCTATGTATGTATGTTCAATCTATTTACATATTTAAGAGAAAATGACAATGGTTAGTACTTAACGTTAAATAAGGCAGACTAGTTAGTAGAAAAGTATTTCAAGCAATTCAAGGTGATAAGAGGTTGTTTTTAAGTATCAAAACATATTGTTCAATAATAAGGATAAACAAGCTCAAAAAATAATGACCGTTAAATTAAATAAGAATTTTAACATATCCAGTATCAATAATAAGATTAAGTAATAGATTAATAATAGCAATAATAATAAGTTCAATTTAAAGATTCTTTAGTTAAATTAGAGCTTTCATAAAAAGAAAAATAAATAGTATAAACCAGAGAGTTAGTTTAAGCAATAGAGTAAAGAGTAGTGAATATATAGAATGATTTCAAGAATGAAAGCAAAGTAATTTAAGTATGTTAAGAGTAATAGAACTTGATCAAGTATGTAATATCTGATTTCTCAAACTTAACGTTCGAGAATTTAAATAAGTTTTTAAACTAGATAAAGGAAGAGAATTTAAATATATAAAATTTGAAAAACAATCCATTAAACAAGTCAGGCTTAATTAACTAAATATAAATCCTATTATAATTACCATAAGTAGCTGACTAATAAATTCATGACAAGTTATATTAGTTAATCTAGTTGTGTAGATCTCAACAAGGAATATCGTAAGTAGCTTCAAACGGCGTAACTTTATTAAATTTCATGAATTTTAATTTCACTTAATAAAACTTATCAAGCATCGACTTTACCAATTCAGATATATCTGACACCACTTTCACTAACTGCAATTTCTCAAACTCCAATTTTTCCACCGCCAACCTCAGAAACTCTAAGTTTATCAATTGCGACCTCTCCAATGCCAATCTAACCTCAATCTCATCTGAACACCCACACATATTCACTGGACATACAGACTCAGTAACTTCCGTTGCCATCTCACCAAACTCAGACTTAATCCTTTCTGGATCTGATGACAAAACTCTTAGACTCTACAACATAGCCTAAGGTACCTGTAAGACCATGAGTGGTCACACAAATTAGGTATCTGCTGTGGCTATATCCAGTGATTCAGAGTTCATCGTATCGTGAAGTCATGATTAGACGGTGAGACTATGGGACGTCAAGACAGGTACCTGTAAGACCATGAGTGGTCGCACTAATATTGTATATGCTGTGGCTATATCCAGTGATTCAGAGTTCATCGTATCGGGAAGTGAAGATACTACTCTTAGACTTTACAATATCAAGACAGGTACCTGTAAGACCATGAGTGGTCACACACATTATGTAAGATCTGTGGCTATATCCAGTGATTCAGAGTTCATCGTATCGGGAAGTGCAGATAATACGGTGAGACTATGGGACGTCAAGACAGGTACCTGTAAGACCATGAGTGGTCACACATATTGAGTATATGCTGTGGCTATATCTAGTGATTCCACTTAAATCATATCTGGATCGGGTGACAAAACTATTCGTTTATGGAACTCTCGAACTCTGTCTTGTACAATGGTCTTAAAGGGACACACATCATATGTCACTTCGGTAATATTCTCGAATAACAACAAGTATATTTTATCTGGATCACGAGACAAGACAATAAGAATCTGAAATATCAATACTGGAGAATGTATCTGTGTACTTATGGGTCATACAGACAGTGTGGGTAGTTTATCATTATCTAGGGACAACTAATGGTTAGTATCAAGTAATGGAGATAGATGGTATAACCAATCAAAAGACTACAACATTCGAAGATGGAACTTAGGAAGGATATTGAATGAAGTAGACACTAACAACTAATAACAGGTAAATTCAATTCTAGCAGCTATAAATTATTTAGACTGACTGAAACAAAGTATATGCTGACTATGGATTGCGATTTTAGAATTGCGTAATGGCTAATACTATAATGAGTGTGGAGGACAAGTAGAGATACATCAAGTGATCTTCAACGTTTAAACTATTTAAACTAATTAATTTTTCATTTAAGAATTTAAATTTTCTAAGTCTTTATGCTAATTAGTTATTTTCATTTTCTTATTATTATTATTATTATAAGTAAATTAAAAAATTTTCTAAGATTTTGTATTTTTTCCTAAGTCTTTTTATTGACTTTAGTTATTTTTATTAATATTTTATATTATTTTAATTTAATTTAATTTCAAAATCAAGTGTTAGAGAAATTTAATATTTTGTTTAATGTTTTAAAATTTTTGAGGTATGTACAAGAGTAAAAGAAGTTCTAAATTTCAAAGTGTTTAAATTTTTTTTGAGGTACATACTAGACTAAAAAATTTTAAATTTTCTAGTGTAAGGAAAATTTTCGAAGTATGTACTAGACTAAAAAAGCCAAATTTTCTAGTGATAGAAAATTTTTTGAGGTATATACTCAGCTAAATAATTTAAACTTTCAAGCGTTAGGAAAACTTTTTGAGTAATGTGCTAGAGCTAAAATTTTTTAAATTTTATATTACAGTTTTAGAATTTTTTTTGAGTTACGTGATAGCGCGAAGTTTTTTTTTAATTTGTAATAAAATTTAATTACGTTTGTTATTGTTTTTAAGTTGCACAATGTAATTTTACGATAGGAAAAAGTAGAATAATGCATTTAATGTGCAGCAGATTAAATTTTCATGAGATAGAAGCCCTGAAAATGGCAAAAAGTGTGAAAGCCTTTTTTTGCTCAGCGTTTTACACTATAGGGCTGAGTTGGGATGAAACAAGCTGGGGGATTTCGGGATAAGTCGAATGTCAGAAAGGAATAAATATTTTTTGAGAAAATTTTTAAAAATAAAAAGGTTTTTGAAAAAAATTGGAATAAAAAATTTGAGACTATTTTTTTTGATTTCGATTTTGAAAATTTTTGATATTGGTTTTCAAAACTTTTGATTTTTGATTTTGGCTTTGAAAATTTTGGATTTGGGTTTGAAAATTGTTGAATTGGGATTTGAAAGTTTCGATATTGGATTTGAAAACTTTAGATTTTGTATTTTGGTTTTGAAGATTTAAGTTTTGGTTTTGTAAGTTTTTGTTTTTTGATTTGAAAATTTTCGATTTTGGTTCGTAATAAAAATTTTAAGAATTGGGTTTCGGTAGTTTTTTAATTTTTTAAATTTAAACGAAAGGCGAATAAGAGTATTTAAAGCATTAAATCGTGAAAAATTTAATTTTGTTTTTTTGCTCAGCTTTTTACACTGCAAGACTTTTTTCGGACGGAACAAACTGGGGGAAATCGGGATGGATAAAGGTCAGAATGGTATAAATTTTCAAAAAAAATTTCAAAATATAAAAGGGTTTTGAGAAAAAATGGGAATAAAAAAATTCCAAATAAAATTTTCGATTTTGGTTTCGAAATGTTTTGACTTTGGGTTGTGCTAATTTTTTTTGAATTGGGTCGTGATAATTTTTTTTATTTTGGGTAATGAAAATTGTTTTTGATTTTTAGAGTTAATAAAAGGAGAAAAAGATAATGTTCAGCTTTAAATTGTGAAAAATATATCTTCGATTTTAACCTCAGCTTTTTACACAACAAGACTTTTTTTGAAAGGAATAAACTTTAAAATACATTTAAAAAAGAGATTAAAAACGATTTTTAATTGAATTAATGTATTAAAAGATATCTGAAAAAAATAAAAATGTTTTCAAAATGATAAAAGTGAAAATACACTTTTTGACGTAAGAGTTTAGCACTATAGGAGAAGTTTGGAAGGAACAATGAAAGAAAAGACTTTAGTTATAAAACAATTTAAAATAGTAAACAAGTAATGGATTAATTTACAATAAACGTTAAAAAATTTTTTGAACAAAACTAAATAGAATATTTATAGCTTTAGAAAACGAAGAAATAAAAAATTAAACTTTAAAAAATAAAAAAAATAGTAACATTTAATTAAAAAATTTACGAAGTTTAAATAAAGAGTTAATTTATCTAAAAAAAAAGTATCAAGTGATTTTCTGTATTCAAAAGATAAAAATCTGATAAGTTAAAAAAAACATAGGTTGAAAAAAAAAGAAAAAAAGTAATTTGATTTATAGGTTCTTGATATTTTTTTTAAAAAAATATAAAAGAAATATAATTGCATTTACGAAAAAAAGATAGATAAAATTAAATAGAATAACTTCTTCAAAATAAATGAAAAATAAATAAAAAGTAAGACAAGACATATATGAAAAAAAAAGAAGTAAATTGAATAAAAGGAAAAAGAATATGAAGAAACAAATTTATGAGTATCTTGAAATTAATAAATAAAAAAAGAGTCAAAAATTAATTGCATAATGAGAGTAGTGAAGAAAAAAAAAGGGCAAAAAAATAATGAAGAGCAGTTAAAAAAAATGATAAAAAGATGAAAAATAAGCCGAGAATGAAAAGTAATAAATAGAAATGAGATCATTAAGAAAACTTAAACAAATCAAATATCAGGAGTTTTAAAGGGTAAGTAATTAGTTTTAAAAGTGAAGAAGAAAAGAAAGAAAAGAAGAGTAATTTCAGATTACAAGTGATGAAGATTTGATAAGATAAGAGTTAATAAGAGTAATTAGTTAGTAAAAGTGAAGAAGAATAGTAAGAAAAGAAGAGTAATTTCAGTTTTTAAGTGTTAAAGCTTTGATGAGATAAGAGTTAAAAAGAGTAAGTAGTTAGTTTAGAAAGTGAAGAAGAAAAGCAAGTAAAAGAGTCTTGCAATCAGTTATGTAAAGCTATACTAGAAGAGATATTTTTGATTATATTTCCATGAAAAGTGAAGAAGAAAAGTAAGAAAAAGAGTCTTGAATCAGTTATGTAAAGATATACTAGATAGATATATTTGATTATATTTCCATGAAAAGTGAAGAAGAAAAGTAAGAAAAAAAATCATAAAATCAATTATAATTAGTTATCAAATACTAGTAAAAAAGATATTTTTGCTCATATTTCCATGAAAAGTGAAGAAGAAAAGTAAGAAAAAAAGTCTTTCAATCAGTTATGTAAAGATATACTAGATAGTCATTTTTGATTATGTTTCCATGAAAAGTGAAGAAGAAAAGTAAGAAAAAAAATCATAAAATCTATTATAATTAGTTATAAAATACTAGTAAAAAAGATATTTTTGCTCATATTTCCACGAAAAGTGAAGAAGAAAAGTAAGAAAAAAAGTCATAAAATCAATAATAATTAGTTATACTAGAAAAGATATTTTTGTATTTCCATGAAAAGTGAAGAAGAAAAGTAAGAAAAAAAGTCATAAAATCAATAATAATTAGTCTTCAAATACTAGTAAAAAAGATATTTTTGCTCATATTTCCATGAAAAGTGAAGAAGAAAAGTAAGAAAAAAAGTCATAAAATCAATAATAAATAGTCTTCAAATACAAGAAAAAAAGATATTTTTGCTCATATTTCCATGAAAAGCGAAGAAGAAAAGTAAGAAAAAAAGTCATAAAATCAATAATAATTAGTCTTCAAATACTAGTAAAAAAGATATTTTTGCTCATATTTCCATGAAAAGCGAAGAAGAAAAGTAAGAAAAAAAGTCATAAAATCAATAATAAATAGTCTTCAAATACTAGTAAAAAAGATATTTTTGCTCATATTTCCATGAAAAGCGAAGAAGAAAAGTAAGAAAAAAAGTCTTTCAATCAGTTATGTTAAGATATACTAGATAGATATATTTGATTATATTTCCATGAAAAGTGAAGAAGAAAAGTAAGTAAAAAAGTCATAAAATCAATAATAATTAGTTATCAAATACTAGTCAAAAAGATATTTTTGCTCATATTTCCATGAAAAGCAAAGAAGAAAAGTAAGAAAAAAAGTCATAAAATCAATAATAATTAGTTATCAAATACTAGTCAAAAAGATATTTTTGCTCATATTTCCATGAAAAGCAAAGAAGAAAAGTAAGTAAAAAAGTCATAAAATCAATAATAATTAGTTATCAAATACTATTAAAGATATTTTTGCTCATATTTCCATGAAAAGCGAAGAAGAAAAGTAAGAAAAAAAGTCATAAAATCAATAATAAATAGTCTTCAAATACAAGAAAAAAAGATATTTTTGCTCATATTTCCATGAAAAGCGAAGAAGAAAAGTAAAAAAAAAAGTCTTTCAATCAGTTATGTTAAGATATACTAGATAGATATATTTGATTATATTTCCATGAAAAGTGAAGAAGAAAAGTAAGAAAAAAAATCATTAAATAAATAATAATTAGTTATAAAATACTAGTAAAAAAGATATTTTTGCTCATATTTCCATGAAAAGCGAAGAAGAAAAGTAAGTAAAAAAGTCATAAAATCAATAATAATTAGTTATCAAATACTAGTAAAAAAGATATTTTTGCTCATATTTCCATGAAAAGCGAAGAAGAAAAGTAAGAAAAAAAGTCATAAAATCAATAATAATTAGTTATCAAATACTAGTAAAAAAGATATTTTTGCTCATATTT